>CM029520.1:41328200-41486505 GCA_017140615.1 Eucalyptus cladocalyx
GTTCTTTTCATAAGAAGTTAATTCGTCATCCGAGAATACCATCATGAGGTTAAAGTAGTTCTCTTCACTCACCGTATCAATTACATAAGTCGCTTGTGATTCATTAGTTTCTAATGCAGTTGATGTTTCCGTAGAGCAACTGCATAAGACTTGACATACTACAATGTTTAAATATTTTCTTAAAAAATAAATCGCTTATAAGTTATACCACAAACAAAAATGAATGAAAAAAAACATTTTTATTATCCATGAAAATATATAGATAAAAATCGTTTTTGATAATGAAAACATTTTTCATTGACTTATTTTAAGTGATGCAAGTGTTTACTTTTAGGAAAATATATTACAAATTATTTATTTTTCATGAAATAAATGGATCCTAAATAATGTAATGCTTGGATTATTTACCCAACTTTTACTTTTGTTTTAACATGTGCAAGAATCAGTGAGGATATTTATGGGTCAATACTATTCAAAATGTTCCTGGTGAAATAAAATATCTAGCTGCTTGACAAAAAATAAAATAAAATATCTAGCTTGCCTCCGGCATTGATCCCTGTGTATGCCATTGTCAAAAAGGTTAGAAAATTATATTGCTGTCGCATTCAAGTACACGCTTTGAAAGTTAGGTGAGACTTTGGAGTTCGAAAAGTCTTCTTCTTTTGCATAATTTCTACTAATTGCTTGGATGTACCTGTTGATGATATAGTTGATGTTACACGCTTGGAGTGACGAGGACTGTGTGAAGGTGCTGCGAAAATGCAGAGAAGCAATCGTTGGCAAGAACAGCGAGCGAGGAAAGGTGATAATCATAGACATTGTGATAGGTGAGACCGAGGACGATGATGCCGAAGCAACTGCAACGAAGCTCTTCTTCGATATGTTGATGATGACGGTGGTCACTGGAAGAGAGAGGACTCGAGAGAGTGGGAAGAACTTTTCTCGAAGGCCGGCTTTGGACGACACAAGATAACTCCTATGTTTGGATTAAGATCTCTCATTGAAGTCTTTCCTTAGGGATTCAATTGTGTCTATTTGCAAATTGCAAGCGTAGCTTGGAAATTCATTAAGAATCGTACTATTATGTGTACTAAGAAGTTGTGCTAATCTTGTTTGATATTTGTGCTTGCTTGATATTGAAATGACATTTGGTTGTGAATTTTTGTTATGTGTAAATACATATGTCACTCATCTGATGATTAATGTGTAAATATAATTTTATGTTAAATGTGAAGTAACATTAATGCTAATATTTTGGTGAATTAAATGAACCTACCCGCCTTATCCTGGCCCCATTTCTTTAAGTAATTATTGATCAAAAGATACCTATGCATGAAGCTTCCATTTTTCCGTACCTACTATCATGACCTTCCTAGAATTGAACCACCAAAGGGAAAGCTAATGAACTTCTAAGCCAAAAACTTAGTATGGACTCTTTGATGTCCTATTGATCACAACTTGATACTCAATTAAATAATGTAATTTACTCATCTTTTGAGTGCCACAATTAATTAGGGTTGCTTAAAAACCCAAGTAAAGTATACAATAATATTACTTTTACGAACTAGAGATTCCTTGTATTCAATGATTTGATTACGTTGGATTAATTTAATGCTATTTTGGTCTATTTTCTCTTTATTTTCAAAAATATTTTGCATGTAGTCTTGGTTGATTTTTAGCATAAACCACTAAAATGTAAGAATGATTATGCTGGTGCATAATCAATTAAGTAATATCCAATAATCCAAAGCAATGAATAAATAAATAAATAAATAAATAAATAAATAAATAAATAAATTACTAGAATTAGGCTAACCTATATGCAAAGCAAATCACAACATTATTATGGTTAATTTTCCAAATATTTGTAAAGTGTTAATTAAAATAAATGCATGCCCAATCTAAAGATGGTTTCTAAATAATCATGCAGTTCTAATTTTTTATTTTAATTTTTATGAAAAAAATCATATGCAACTAATCTAATTTTAATGTGTATGATTTTTACACTAATGATGTATAAAATGTGTTCTATATGACCTTATGATTTTTACCCTAGTGACATATAACATGTACTCTATATGATCTAATTCAAATGATGGGCAAAAATTATAAACTATTCCAACATGGTATGTAATCCAATTTATATTACCCTACACATGAAATTAATAAATGACATAGAAATTATGACCTGGCAACATGACATGGCAATAATGATGTGGCAACATGACGTGCAGCAAGGTGATGTAGCCGGAGCACCACATCAACCTAGCGAGCTTGCACAAGCGTGAGGTCTCTTCCCTTGTACAACGAGCTTTTGTAGCTTGTGGCATTTTCTTTTTCAATATCATTTTATTTTCATCATACTACATTATTGTGATTAAAATTTAAGTATCATTTATCTTTAAATGAAATCTCTACGAGCTTTCCTTCAAAGAAGAACAATTGTTGATACATAAATGTCAGCTATTTCATTTAATTTTTTGTTGCATAGAAAATTGAGCAGTTGATCTGACTCCTTAATAAAAGTATCATTAGCATAGTTTATATTTACATTTTTTTTTTATCATACATTACACATGCGGATCACATGGCCTTTCTGTGATGCCACCATGGACCGTTACACGCAGAATCATTTGGACGCCTACTCCGTGCACTAGCCTAGTCCGAACTACCTTTCCACAAGGCCAGGTTGACTTCAAGATAAGAGTTGGATTTTGAGAGTTTTGTTGGGCAATCTTGAGGTAAAGATGTTCCTGGTAAAACAAGCAGTAGTCATCATTTTTAAGGTAAAAAATAGCAATCACTGGGATAGTGATTTCGGTGAGTAGGTAGAGAAAAAATTGAGAGAACCCTTGGGTGGAGAATGAGATGAGGACCAACAGCAATTTGGCTTAAATTCGTTCGATGAGGAAGGAGGGTCGGTCATGGCTTCTTGAGTACAAATCTCCATCGAAGACCACACGGCAAATTTTGAGATGCACAACAAAATTTTTAAGTCCAAATCTGAAATTTGTTCAGTGCATTCAGAAAGATAAACAAAAACAAACAAATGGCAAATTGAATTCGGTGGAAACATGAAGTTAGATTGGAGATAAGAGTAGAAGAGAAGATCTAATCGTGGGACTTCTTTCAAAACAAAAACCAACTGAGAGAGGAATAGAAGGGGCGAGTGGACATCAAATGGTGGAAGCAGGGAAATCTGACACGTTCGCTTGAGAGATCTTCTAATTTCTGAAGCAAAACTTATCTCAACAATCACTATTCTCTCTGTTATAGCTGGATTCTTCGAGATCACAATTCTCTTTTGAAAATTTCACTTGAATCCTTAACTTCAGGGGTCTGTATATTCAGAGTTTCGGCGATAGCAGGGAAGACACGAGCAGAAATTAAAAAAGAGGAGCTGCTCAAAAAAGAAAGATTACGTAAAGCAGACACAGGAGGAGACAGATGGGGACTGGGGAGATTGGACAGGTATTATATGCACACGTTCAGCGAAGGAGAAGGCACATCCTCTTCTGCAATACCCAGGATATACGAAGAGAAACAAGGAACGAGAAAGAGTTGTTTTTTTTTTTTTCCTTTTTCCCTTGCAGTCCTCGTACGTGCCTCGTACTGCCGCATCCACACGCTTTCGCGTTCCTCAGCCTCGTTGTGCTTACTCCCCCCGACTTGCACAACTGCAGTGCTTGGAAACTGCAGCCTCTTCACGCCCTCGTTGCCGCTGCATTAGCACTTCTTGTAAGAATAATTGGAAAAAAGTGTCAAAAAAATCCTAAATATTTTACATTTGTGCCAATCTAGTTTTTAACCTTTTATTAGTACCAACTTAGTGCTAAATCCTTTCACTTGGTGCCAATTAAATCATTTTGGACTAATTTTAGCTGAATTTTGCTAATTGGGCAACATTCGACTAACGTGACATGATCAACACTGTCGTAGGCAATTTTTAATAATATTTTAATACTTTTTTGATTTTTGATTTTATTTTTTGATTTTGATTTTGATTTTCCTTTTATTTTTTCCTTTCTCCTCCTCATTCCTCCGATTGGTTGTTAGACCTTGGCCATCGACTAGAGGCGGTGGTCGGCGAGGTTGAGGTCAACCTTGTTGGCCTTTAGCAAGCCTCACGGCTAATGGCGAGGCTTGAGCCCTTGCTAGAGGCTACGAGGGCTGCTCGCACTAGGCGGCAAGGCTTGCCCTCACTTGATCTGGTGAGGTCAAGCAACCTCACTAGATCCGGTTAGGGCAAGCCTCTCTAGCCCAATACGAGGCCACCCTTGCGGCCTCGCTGTTCTCAAGCTAGCCTTGCCAGAGGCTGGGCAAGGCTCGACCTTGTTGGATTTGGCAAGGTCGAGCCTCACCCATGGTTGGCGAGAGGGCGAGCCTTGCCACCCAGCACAAGCAGCCCTCATGGCCTTTGGTGAGGGCTCAAGCCTCGCTAGTGGCCGTGAGGCTCGCGGAGGCAGCGAAGTTCGACCTTTGTTGGCCGTTGCCGACTAGAGTAAGGAGGAGGAGAAGGAAAAAACAAAAAACAAAAATAAAAATAAAAAGGAAAGGAAAAAGAAAAAGAAAAGACAAGAAAATAATTCAACAAAATATTAACATATTATTAAAAGTTGTCAACGTTAGCATTAGCCATACTACATTAGTTGACTGGCGCCCATTCAGCAAGATTCGGTTAAAATTAGTTGGAAGGATTGAATTGACATTAAATCAAAAGGTTTAGGACTATATTGTTATCAATAAAAGGTTTATGATTAAATTGACATAACTATAAAATGTTTAGGACATTTTTTTGACACTTTTCCTAGAATAATTGCAGTCCACATGATATAATTGATGGTTTAATGCTAAAACTTGATGGAAGGCTAAAAGACAGAAGTCTAGAAGATGGAAGGCTAAAAGACGACCGAAATGAAGATATATCGAACTTTCATGAAAGGCACTCAATAAAAGCACTTATTGATTGATGATCAATAAATATTGAAGTGCTGAAAACATATAGTATATGAAAAGTCTTTATGAAGATAGAATGTATTTTGATGAAGGGCGCATATTAAAGACATTCATTAAAGACTCCTAATGAATTTACTTATTAAGAGCATCTATTGATAGCTTATATAAAGAGTCTGGTATTCTTTCCACCTTAAATAACAATGAAATGTTGGGTCAGATAAAGAATGGTACGTGAACGAAGAGAAATCGGATTTCTTCATTCTTTGTTTTTGCAGCAATCATTTTCTCGAATGTGGGTGGAATGAGAGAAATCAGATTTCTTCATATTCCTATTACATCATTTTGTCGAAGTTGCCGCATTCTTAAGATTTTGCTTTCTTGAGGTTATCACCATCTAAAGGTTATTGCTATGGAGGCCCTAATCGCTCTAGTCGTGAATAAATCATGAAGATCTAACATCCTTTGATTATGAATTTCTGCATAATTGAATTATATAGCAGTTAATATCAAAGTATGGTTTATGATCTCATAATTTTCCGATTAGCAAATTATTGTTTTGGGTTTAGTGTTAGTATGTGTGTATATATATTTTGTATTTTCTAGCGCGTAAACTATTTTGCTAAATATGTTCATATATTCATATGTGAACTGACATATATTCTTAAGGCATCATGATGTAAAATTTGATTCTCACTCCGTTACACGATTTTATCACTAAAGTGATTAAATCTTAACATTTAGAGATAATCCAATTATGAAACACTTATTGTGTTTTAATAGTTTGTTAGTTACCAAAGTGGTCGACCCATATGGTTTCTTGAAATTTTGAACAATTATCGTTTTTTTCAATTTCAAAAAAAATAGTTGTGAATGGTTTGTTAGTTACCAAAGTGGCTAAACCTCAAAATTTGTTGAATTTTTGAAATTTTGTAATGTTTTATTCAATTATTGATGATTAATTAATGCTATGACTGAAATTGATATATTAAACCACTGGGATTCGCCCCAGTGGCCATCCTTCCAACATGGAAGGGGGAGGTGAGGGGTTCAAATCCTCACCTTCTCATGGGGGGATGGGGTGGGGATATGTAAGTTTCAGGAGTGGGTTTCGACTCCCACGCCCAGGGCAAAAGTCTGAAAGTGAGTGTAGAGTAGGAATAGAGTAGGACTGACAAAAAAAAAAAATGATATATTACATACCCGTATTAATGTCGTGGGTATATTGAAGATCGAACTTAGGGATTGACAAATACTAAGATAGCCTTTCCCAATCACCCTGCTCGGCCATGTGTGGCCGGGCATTGGGTTGGAGCTGGTTGGTCACCCTATAGCTAAAGGCTATTGGGCTCGTTTGGCTGGGTTTAAAGGCCTATTCTCGAGTGCTCGGTCCCCTATACCAGTGCACTTCCATCTCGTCCAAACACGTTCTCTATCTTGATATCCAAATTTCGATTCTTCTGATTTGGCTACAAATTGATTTCTAGACTCATATATTATTCATCTAAAATATAGTTTAATGTCATGAAAATCCCATGGTTACATGTTATATATTTTTAATGAGCTGCAACCCCTTCCCTTTAAATACTTGCCTCTTCTGCTAATTTTTCCTAATTACATTGTATTTTAAGACAAAAATTGACAACTTAAAAATAATTGGAGGAAGACCTTTTCACAAATCAAATCAATTCGAATACGCATGTAAGATAAATAAAAATATTTTTTTAAGAAAAAAAATTAAATGACCTCCTATGGACAACAATCCAAGAAATCAATTACAATTTTTTTTTTTAAAGTTAATGTTTAGAAAAAGCAACGATGTGCAGTTTGCACGTACAGATTTGCTGTTTGTACTATAGTTAATTCAATCCCCGCCATCTATTCAGTTTATCTATACATGTGTCTGAATTGATAACTAAAAATATTTTTTGTGATCTTGTACCGTCATGACATAAACGAAATACATGGGGCTTGCCTCCAGTTTTAACTCTTGCTTGCCACTGTTGATCAATGTCGCATTCATAAATGAGATTTTTAGTTACATTAATCTCAAGATATTAAAGTTAGGTGAACTTTAATAATGAAAAAGAATTTTTCTGTTGCGTGTTTTATCGCAAGCATAGGACTTAGCGCTCATAGTTGATGTTACATGCTTGGAGCGATATGGACTCTGAAGGTTCTGAGAAAATGCAAATAAGATGATAATCATGGACATCGTGATAAATTGATGGGGTTAGGGTTTGTTGATGGCACCAGCAGAGAGAGAGATGGGATTAGAGATTTTTTTTTATTGGTAAGTAGATGAGATTAGGTTAGTGTTAGGTCGGTTTGTTGGTTGTTTAAACAGATAAAACACATGAACACGGCTCCTAGTGACTTTCTGCAGCGTTGGGAAAGGTAAAATAATAGTCGGCGAGCCCGGGATAAGAATTCATGCATCGTGTGATAAAATTGAGATTAGCATATGATTAATAAATGAATCATGTCATTAAGGTATTGCTGAATAAGTTAGTGTTATAAATTAAATTATCTTAAAAAACATGGACTTGATAAATTGACAATTATACAATGCGATTATGAAACAAATTGCAAATGTAATTACTTTTATATGTTATAATAAATTGTAATGTACTAAGAACTGTTAGTTGGAGTTGTTCCAGTCGAAAATAGTTGTTCTGATGATAAAAAGCAATCGGTTGATTATAACAGAGTCGTACATGAATTATAAGCCATCAAATGACAACTATATGTAAAGTAAACTCATGTCAACTTTTTTTGTAAATAATAATTAACCTGATTATAGACAGAATGAACACATGAAGAGGTCAAAAGGTCAATCTTCTTCAACAACACCGGACAAATGTACCCTCTTGCCACTTTATGCATGAAAAACGTTGTCAAAGTCTCTATTGGTTATTAGATCTAAGCTTGTCAATGTTGATAATCGACATACAAACCTAAATTTTGTCGACAAGTTCGTCATATATTTTTCATAGAAACAGTGGTTTAGGGGAGCTCGATAAGCGGACCTCCCGATATTAGTTTGGCCTGTTTGACCCAAGCTATGTTGATGTCTTAACTTATTCCCCTCAAATTTTCAGCTAAATCGGACAAACAACAAGAATGAACTTCTCGGTTTCGTGCGACTGTGCAATTCGTTAGGGTTAACTTGATTTTGCACTTAGTCTAATCCCTCAAAAGCCCATAGGCACCAATCTCTCTCCTCCCAACACCCTAACATTTCCCTTTTTCCTATTCTACCTTTTGGAGGACAAAGTGTAGACAAGGAGACAAAAATTTAGAAAATAACCAAGGACGGACAAGGCAAATATTGATGACCCTCTCACTTTTTTTCCTCTCATCGTTATCCACCATCGTCGCCTACTCGCCGGTGTCAATCCCTCTCCAACGGCCGCTTGCTCTCAACCTTTCTCGGCATCCTCTTCTCCCTCAGTTCCTCTCTCTTCTGATCATTCAAGGTATGAAATCCATCTTTGCTTTTGTTCCGTCGTCCTCTCAGGATCCCAAATTGATGATGATCAATAAATGAGAGGTGGAAGTTCATCATGTTCTTTCAAACATCACGAACTCTTCCTCCATTCCATCATCTTCGTTCGGGCAGGCCTTTAAACGATTGGACATTTATTTTATCGTGATTTCATTACCGTTTATGTGGAGCTTGATCACTGTCCTAGTCTCATTTGTTTACCTATGTTCGTTGTTTGGCTGAGCTTGTTTCGATCTCCTCTTCCGTAGAACCAACCTCGCTGAACTTGCCCATTTAGGTGCCTTGTTGCGCTTTGCGTTTTGTTTAATTTTTGCTTTGTCTATGTTGTCTATCTTGATATGTATGTCAAGGCTTAATATGTGTGTTAAGGTCTTGTGTGTCGCTGAATGAAGTTTGGGCATCGGTTTCACCCATTTGGTTTGCCGGAAGTTGAGTTTTCATGCTATTATGAGAATTCATGAAATGACAATGTTTACGAAAATTAATAATTACGTGACATTTAACTTTGAATCTCAAAATTTGTTCTTTAGAAATTCGTGGGAGACAACAAGCTTTGTTTTAATAGGTTGCACGTCCAAGGGGAGATTGTTTGCTCGGGCTTAACCCCCTCAAAATCCAGAGGTCCCCTGCTGGTCCTCTGGCCTAGAAAGTTCTAGACTGAATATAGTGACTCTTTTTAGGGTTTTGAAGCACCTGAGGTGGAAATTTAGAAAAGCCAAAGACTACGTAGTTGTAGTGGGCTTCCGTAGCTTCCGTTTGGGAGGTGGATCCTTAAATTGGGATATAGTTTGGTTGGTCGTTTCGGCCTCGAATGTACCATTTGTCTATGGGCCTTGCTTCAGGTCCTGAGCGACTTTTTGTGCTGTATTGTTAATTATGTATTTTTGTGGGCTGAACTTGGAAAATTCACAATAGGATGTTGTAAAGCACACCTTAAAATTTCAGTCTGGGAAATTTCACTGGAATTCTAAGGTTGGTTTACTAACTTTTACAAATTTTCACAAGAACCGGCTCTGTTTATGAGAAAAAATTGGACATTGGGGGCTAAATTGCAAATTCTGTATTTTTCGGGGCAAAATCGCAAATGTTCTCTTCGAAGGAATTGAAGTAGACTCAATTAGCTGCAAATTCATGGGTGTTTCACCAAAATGGGACATCATTTATTGGACCTAAGGCGCTAAGATTTGAATGGTCAGATCATAGAAAAACAGAGGAGTCCACACTAAGGATTAACTGAGTCATGACTTGCCTTGCTTAATATGCTTGATGAGTGAGATGTGCTGAGTACCGATTCATTAATTTTTTCTAACTCTTTTGTGGTCAGCCTTTTGTGATCCTTCTAATGCTCTTACTGATTGTGGTGCGTAAGTGAATGCCGTCACATTGTGATAAATCCAACCGTGGAGGTAAAGTAAAGGTGGATTGAAAAAACTTAGAAATCTTCATTGGTTTCCTTTAAGATTAGAGTTGATTCTAGGATTTAGGTTCCAGATTAGAATAGATCATAGATGGAGTCTCTTAGTTGAATAATAATAGGCATATGATTAGATTGGTATCGCTTAGACATAGGTTCAATAAGAATTATAATAAGAATTAGATTAGAGAGGATTATTAATTCAAGGAATTGATACCACGAAAAATTTCAAACTGGTAAATCATGACAAATTTACCTTAAACTAGTATTTTTATCACAAAAAATCCCAAACTAATATACTCGTGAAAATTTACTTAAAACTAATTTTTGATAATTAAAAACTAAAAATTGTTATATTTGTGATAAATTTGCCATTCCATTAATTTTCATAAAAATGAGATTAATATCACGAAAAATCACAAACCGGTACGCATGTGATAAATGAAAGGTAAAATCCCAAACTTGTACACCCATCAAACTCAGTAATTTGACAATAAAATTTAATGGGAGTAAATTTGTCATAGGCATATCATGATGTTGGTCAAAAAATTAGTTTGAGATAAATTTGTCATAGATGTACTAGTTTAAGATTTTTTTTTGGGTAGTATAAACCCTAAAAATCAATAAATAAAATCACAAGGAATCATGTCTTGGGGCCCGCACACAAAGTATCGTAATATTTTTTAACCGATACCATATCGGGTTACTTTCTATATTCTATTTTTACTATTTTTCCTTACTTTCTTTTTTGTGTGTTTACATTACATCATTTATTTAATGGTGTGCTTTTAGTTTAGTTGAATGGTTAGGCTAAATTACTAAGATCATAATCAACTCAAAAACATGGCATGATCACTTTAGTGGGCGAAACCTTTAGGGTTCATAATTTGATAAAAAGACCATGTGGACACTTAGAAAACAATTCAATCAAGTTAGATATTGAATGGCTATTAGTTGAAATAACTAGTGTGATCAAATTTATATATTTGGATTTCTAGTTACGTGGGCAATGAGATATGCTCTCATATCTCACTTGATTCCTAATCGGCTCCAATAGGTTAGTGACGATTTCTTCACATGATTGAATTCATAGGCTAAATAAAACTAAAATGACAATCTAATGTCATGCAAAATATGTCATGCAAAATAAATGTTTGGAAGAACTCATGTCAATTGAGGACCATTGGTTTCTTTTTGGCATCACCTCTAAACCCAAAACTCCGGGGTTGTGATGATTGAAACTAGTGTTTTTTCAGTCCACCCATCTAAAAACTAATTACCGTCAACCTTCGGATTGGAGCACCGGAAACTTACCTTGATTCGGCTCACATGAGGGCAGACGCCGCCCCAACGCAACTAGGGAATTTTTCCGTCTATTATCACGATCAATTTGCTCACGAGTAATCAAAATCTTCCTCAGAGCAGAGCCATGCATCATCTTGGCCACTCTGACGAAACCAAAGAGATGTTCCAAGCTCAATCCCACCTCTACAGTCTCACCTCCATCTTCGTTTCGTCCATGTCTCTCAAGTGCGCCGTCCAGCTTGGCATTCCGGACGTCATAAACGACCACAAGCGTCCTATCACTCTTCTTGAGCTGGCCTCAGCGCTCCGAATTCACCCGTCGAAAACCACGTGCCTTCACCGTCTCTTGCGCGTTTTGGTTCATTTGCACATATTCGCTGAGACTCTTGTTCCCAAGCAAGAGGGAGGAGGAGAAGAAGTAAAAGCTTACGTGTTGACAGCTTCTTCAAGTTTGCTTTTGAGCGATAAGGCCACAGGGCTCTCGCCGTTCATCGTGGCCATGCTTGATCCGGTTCTCATGACTCCTTGGCATTTTCTTGGAGATTGGTTCCGAGGGAATCATGAAAAAAATCGCAGCAACAAATTGATCAGCCCTTTCGAAGCTGTGCATGGATTGAACCTATGGGACTATGGGAGGAAGAATCCTGAATTTGGTGATGCATTCAACGGAGCAATGGCCATTGACTCTCGAATGATGAATTTCATCATCACGGATTGTAAGCATATCTTTCAAGGGTTGAATACCTTGGTGGACGTTGGAGGTGGCACGGGCACGGTGGCAAAAATAATCTCTGAGGCATGTTGGGGATTGAAGTGCACTGTCCTTGATCTCCCGCATGTGGTTGCCGGCTTGCCGGAGATTGAGAATGTGAAATTTGTTGGTGGTGACATGTTCGAGTTCATCCCCCCTTCCGATGCCATTTTGCTGAAGGTATGTGTAATGAATATGTATATATTCATCTTTTCCATGGCTATTTATATCAATTTATTGTTCTTTTGATAAGAAATTAATTCGTCATCCTAGAATATGTCCTGATGTTTGGATAGTTCTCTTTACGAACCATATCAATGACAAGTCGCTTGTAATTCATACTACAGTGATAAAACGACCAGCTCTCCGAAGCCAAACCTCTAGATTTTCCTCCACTTCCTGGCCGGACCACAACTCTTTGATTTTCCTATTTTTACTCCTGTTCATGGGATTGACTAAGTAAAAAAAATGAAAAAACAAAAAACTATGTGTGGATGGGATATATGATAAAGTTTGACTCTTCACGTTAGTTTAAACTTCCCTTTGTTTTATGAAAATGAATGATTTGTTAATTATTTTTCTAAAAATGATTGCTCATAGTGCTTATAAAAATGAATGAAAGAAAATTATTTTATTATCCATGGAAATATATAAACAGAAATTATTGTTAATAATGAAAACGTTTTCCATTGATTAATTATGCCAATGTAAATATTTATTTTTAGGAAAATATTTTTCAAATTATTTAATTTTGATGAAATAAATGGGCCTACATAATGTAATGTTTCAATTTTTTACCCAAGTTTGACTCGTGTTTTAACCTGTTCAAGAACTTAGCGAGGTAATTATGGGTTACTTATGCAAAGTTGGAGCTTTAGGTCATGTTCCTAGTGAAATAAATTTCTAGCTTGCCTCCAGGATCGATTCTTGTGGATGCATTTGTTGAAGAAGTTAGAAAATTCTATTGTGATCACATTCAAGTAATTATAACCTATGAAACATGGACACGTTGCCCGTGCTTCCATGTTGTGTCCGACACGTGTCGGAGCATGTTGGACACGTCGACACGCGGTCAACTTTTCTTGACACACGTGCCGACGCGTGTCCGGAAGATTGATGGAGGGTGGGTGGAGGCGAGGGAGGGCGAGGGAGCAGAGGCCGCGAGCGCCGGCGAGACGAAGCCACGAATGGACCACTGTGATGGCGAGAGACGGCCAGAGAGAGCGACGAGGGCCACCACTGTTGAGATGGATCAACGAGGAGGAGGAGGAGGAGAAGGATCAAGAGGAAGAGGAGAGGAAGGGGGTCATGCGGAGAAGAGGAGGAAGACAAGTGTTAAGAGGAAGAGGAGAGGAGGGAAGGGGGTCGTGCGGTGAGCGGCAAGGAGGAATAGGAAAAGGAGGGCTCGCTAGGGTTTTTGATAAAGAAACCCAAAAAAAATAAGAAAGGAGATTTGATGGCGCGAGGGGAGGGAAAAAAGTAAAATAAATCTGGGGTAGTGGGAAAAGGACGAAGAAAAGAAATGGTGGATTTTGGGAATTTTTTTTAATTGGAAAATTAAATAAATGAAATTAAAAAATAATTTCGAAAAATAAAAGTATTGAATTTTGAATAATGATAAATTTTGGTCATTGTAGAAAATCATGGATTTATTTAAATAAATTGATTCTAATTTCTTATTAATTATTAGTTTCATCAATAACTTTTGTTAAAGTTAAAAACATGTTTTGCATTAACTATGAATATATCTTTCGAATTTCAAATAAATTGATTTATTAATATTATTAGTGTAAAATTTTTATAGGCTCTTTTTTTTTTTTTTTAATTAATTAATTATTTATGAGTTTGAATCAAATTAATTAAAAATAAAAATACTAATTTAATATATAACGTGTCGTAACGCGTGTCGGAATTCTCTATTTTTTAGAAATGATGTGTCGTGTCGTGTCGTGTCGCGTGTTCGTGTCGTGTTATAATACGCAATGAAAGTTACGTGAGACTTTAGAGTTTGAAAAGTCTTCTTCTTTTGCATAGTTTTTACTAATTTCTTGGCTGTACTTGCTGATGATAAAGTTGATGTTACATGCTTGGAGCGACGAGGACTGCGTGAAGGTGCTGCGAAAATGCAGAGAGGCGATCGTTGGCAAGAACAACGAGCAAGGGAAGGTGATAATCATAGACATTGTGATAGGCGAGACTCAGGATGACGATGCTGAAGCAACTTCGACAAAGCTCTTCTTCGATATGCTGATGATGACGGTGGTCACCGGAAGAGAGAGGACCGAGAAAGAGTGGGAAGAACTCTTCTCGAAGGCCGGCTTCAGTCAGCACAAGATAACCCCTATGTTTGGATTAAGGTCTCTCATTGAAGTCTTTCCTTAGGGGTTCAAATTATGCCTATTTGCAAGCACCGCTTGTGAATTCGTTAAGATTCATACTATATATGTATGTACTAAGAAGTTGTAATAATCTTGTTTGATATTGAAATGACATTTAATTAATATGGATTTTTATTATGTCTAAATATATATGTCACTCATACCACAATGAATGTATACAAGTAATTTTACATTGAAAGTGAACTAACACTGATACTAAATATTTTGGTGAATTGAATGTACCTCCCTCCTTATCTTTGGCTCCATCTCTTTCAGTAATTACTGATAAAAAGATACCTACACTTGAAGCCTTTTTTTTTTCTTTTGTACCTACATGACAAGCTCTACACTCTAATTTTAAATCCCATTTTTGTAAACCTGGGTTCTTGCATGATTGAAAAGCAACACCGCGTGGATTTTTTTTCTTTTGGCCAAAATCACTGTTTAATTGGGAAGTACTAAAACTCCTCTAGAAATTTTGTTAACTGATGTGACAGACGTCATTTAACAAGTGATATTCAGTACCGAATTGAATATGACATTATCTCATAAAACAATGGTAGGAATACTAAGACTCATCACCTAAAATAGTACGCCCCTTAACAAAATATTTTAGTAGAAGAGTCTTAGTATGTCTAGTATTATTTTTACTTATTGTACACTAATTTAGAAAAATAATATTAAGGTATCTCGCATTCTTCAATTTAAACAGTGAGTGATATTCGTGTAAATTTGTTGAAGTAATGTTTACAATACTGTGATTGGATCATTAAACCGGTCTATAAAGGAATGTGGCTAGTTGTATAAGTGATTCAAAATGTATTTATAACGTCAAATATACATTTTATATATTATTTAGCAAAACCTATCTTAATTTAGTGAACCCCTCATATCTAAAGAGGAAACGATAGATCTATTTCTCATCTCATGAGATAGCTATTGTTGAAAGGGATGAGGAATAATGCCTGATTTTCCCTTACCGAGACTTGTTGATGTGGGATGGATTAGTACACAACTCATCGTTTACACGCCTCTTATTTCAACAAGCCAATTGACTAGTCCAATTAAGCATGTGCTAGAAGCTCCCCGATCTTATCACTTCTGATCGGCTAATGAATCCATTTCTAGCTGTCCTTTTTTAAACTCATACAAGCAAAACCTAAGAGGCCGAAAAGTCAGCGAACCGGCTTCTCTTGCGAGATAAAAAGCCGTGTCTATGAACTTATTCGATCGACTTCTCTACAGAAACAAATTGATCCCTCTGTTATCTCAACCGAGTGATTTCCGAATCATCAAGTCTTGTTCACAACCAAACCATGCATCATCTCAGTCGTTCTCAAGAAGCCAAAGAGATGTTCCAAGCTCAATCCCACCTCTACAATCACACCTTCAACTTCATCTCTTCCATGTCTCTCAAATGTGCAGTCCAACTCCGCATCCCCGATGTCATACACGACCACAAGTGTCCCATGACCCTCCCTGAGCTAGCCTCAGCGCTCCGAATCCACCCGTCCAAAATGACTTGTCTTTACCGCCTCATGCGTGTTTTGGTTCACTCGGGCATTTTTGGAGAGACGCTTGTTCCGAAGAATGGAGAGGAAGAAGAAGAAATTAAGGGTTATGTCTTGACACCACCTTCGTGTTTGCTTCTTAATGATAAGGTCACGGGCCTCTCGTCATTTGTGGCGATCATGCTGGATCCGGCTCTGGTGAGTCCTTGGCATTTTCTCGGAGATTGGCTCCAAGGAAATAACCATGACGATCGTAGAGACAAATTAAACAATCCTTTTGAAGCTGCGCATGGAGTCAATATATGGGACTATGGGAGGAAGAATCCCGAATTCGGGAATACATTCAGCAGAGCAATGGCCGGTGATTCTCAGTTGATGAATTTGATAATTAAGGATTATAAAGAGATCTTTGAAGGGATAAATTCTTTGGTGGATGTCGGAGGCGGCACGGGAACCATGGCAAGGATAATCTCTGAGGTGTGTCCGGGCTTGAAGTGTACGGTGCTTGATCTCCCGCATGTGGTTGCCGGCTTGCCAGAGAGTGAGAATGTGAAGTTCGTTGGTGGTGATATGTTTGAGTCCCTCCCTTCTGCAGATGCTGTTCTACTCAAGGTATGCACTATAGCATTTTACTGTTATAAATTAGATGTGGATATTAATTTGCACAGATATTAATTTACACAATAAGTTGATTACTTCTGATTATTTGGAAAGAAACTAATTCGGCATCTCCGATACGTAATTTTCATTTTCATAAAGATTACCCAATATAGGACATTGATTTATTTATAAAAAAAAAACACTATGCTAGATTCAATTCATTGTCAAACTGTAAAATAAATGTGCTCCGAAGAAGTTAAAAAAAAATGATTATAATGAAACTTATGCTCCTCTTGCTAGATTAGAAGCTGTATGTTTATTACTTGATGCAAATTTCCACTATTTTAAGCTTTATCAAATGAATGTGAAAAGTGCATTCCACAACATTTAGGGAAAAAGCCACTAAACATCCCAAACTTTCTTCAAAGTGACAAATTTATCCCAAATATTTTTTTTCGTGATACAAAAAACCCCAAACTTTGCTAATTACGACACATTTATCCCATACTCTATGTTAGGGCATTTTCGTCTTTTTTTTTTCCTTTTCCTTTTTCTTATCTTATTTTTTTTCCTTTTTTCTTCTTCTCTCTTCCCTTTGTCGTCTAGGGAAGCCGGACTCAGGTGAGGGCGGCCCTCACCTGGGTGTTGCCCTCGCTAGCCTAGGCGAGTGCAACCTTTACCGGGTCGAGTGAGGACAACCCTTGCCAGATCAAGTGAGGGCCACTCTTGCTCGATACCACCTAGGCCGAATCGGCGAGGGCTGCCCTTGCTTACGTCGGGCGAGGGCTGTCCTCCCTCGACCTAGGTAAGGGCCACCTAGGCGAGGGCGACCCTCGCCTAACGTTGGCGAGGGCGGCCCTTGCTGAGTTTGGCTTCCCTCCGCCAAGCCGGCGGAGGGAAGAGAGAAGAAGAAGAAGAAAATTTTAAAATGTAAAAGATGAAAATACCCTATAGTTTGGGGTAAATATGTTACATAGATACAAATTTAGGGTTTCTCGTGTTACGGAAAAAAGTTTGGGATAAATGTGTTACAATTAATAAAATTTGAGGTTTTTTGTGTCATAAAAAAAGTCTAGGGTAAATTTGTCACTTTGGCTAAAGTTTGAAGTTTTTGGTGGCTTTTTCTCTAATAGTTATATCAAATGAGAAGTGTTTATAAAACATTCACCAAGTTTTGAAGAACCAAGAAAGTAGACTATGTCTACAAACCCTCAAAGGCTCAATATGGAATGAAGCAAGTGTTAGAAGTTTGGTTGAGAAAGGATTTGATAAATTGAGGTGGACACAAAACCGATTATAAAGAAGGAAGATAAAGGTATCTTACTTGTTCAAATTTGTGTCGATTAACAAGTAAATATATTTAGCTCAATTGACGATATTTTGTGAAGAGTGTTGCCGATGTTATGCAAAAAGATTTTGAAATGAACATGTAGGGGAACTAAACTTCTTCTCTAGACTCCAAGTGAAGTAAGCAAAAGGTTGCACACTCACATATCATAGAAATTTGCAAGGAAATGAGGCAGAAACTCCCATAATTTATTTTCCAAAAACTTGACAATGATGAAAAAGGAAATGAGGTAGATTCTAAACTTTGTAGAAGCATGATGTGTTCTCTTCTACATCTCACTGTGTCTAGACCGGATATTTGGTTTGGTGTTTGCATATGTTTAAGAATTCAATCAAATCCTAAAGAATCTCCATAGTGCATCATCAAATGTATTTCAACTTTTCTAGAACTTGGCTTGTGGCACCCCAAGCGCTCAAATTTTCTCTATTGAGGTACTTTGATGCTGACTTAACTAGTTGTAATATTGATAGGAAAAACACATCCGGTACTTGTCAAATGAATGGGTGTATGCTTGTATGTTGGTTTTTGAAAGCTTTATTTAATTAATTAAAGGGCTTAAGGCCCTGTCCGCCCAAGCTGGGCCCAGAAAGCCCGGCCCACGGGAATAAGGCCCGTGGGAAGGGAGAGGTATAAAAGGGAGAGAGAGAGAGAGAAAAGACGTTGGTTGGATTCATTCTTACGCACGTCTTTTCTCTCCCGCGTTTTCTCTCTCAAAAGAAGAACAAGGCATACGGCTTCTAATTCTTCCCTTCAAGGCTTCATCAAATCGAATTCGGCGGATTCTCTTCCTCCATTGGCGTCGTGTGTTTGTGTGGCTAACAAGGTACGCTCGAATTCGTGGTGTGCTTTACGATCGGTGATACGTGTCGTTTTCTTGGGCTACGCTTCCGCTTGAGTTTAGGGGTTCGATTTAGTGTCGAATCCGGGTTTTCGAGATCGATTATTCCCAACATTGGTATCGAGCCTAGTTCACGTTTTCCCGATCAATTTGATGTGTTTTTGATTGATTTTTCAAAAGGGACTTCGGCCGTACGGATCGGGCGACAAATCCCGACACCCGAGACTTCTTCAACCATTTTCATGAGTTTTCGAATGTAAAAACCAAATTTTGAAAGCACGGGAGAAAGAGGACGTCGAGACGAGTCCGGAGATGCCTCGAGCGCCGCCGGGAGACGCCGCACGCGCCCACACGCGCGGCCGGTGGCGCTGCGCGTGGGCGCGACGCGCCGGCAGCGCTCGATCGCCCGGCGCGTGCGGCACATGCGCCCGGTCGGCGAATCGATCGCGGCGCGCGCCCGGCGGAGCCGACAGACGCGCCGGTCCCGCGGACAGACAGCGTCTTGGCCGTCGGCATGACGTCTCCCAACGGTCGATAACCGGCCGCTGGGGTGACGTCATCGATGACGTCGCAATGACGTCGGTTGGCGGGCGCGACCGACCCCGCGAACCGACCCGACCCGACCGGCTGGCGATGGCACGCGCGTGCACGCGCGTGCCGATGGACGTCTGCGTGACGTCATCCCACAGCGCCACGGCGCGTGCAGTGGTCGCCCGACAGTCCGACCGGTCTGTCCGGTCCGACGACCGTTGACCGGCGACGACCGTTGCCGTTGACTTGACCGTTGACCGACCGTTGACCGTTGACTTGACCGTTGACCGTTGACCGTTGACCAAAAAA
Organism: Eucalyptus cladocalyx; assembly: GCA_017140615.1. Classification (NCBI taxonomy): domain Eukaryota; kingdom Viridiplantae; phylum Streptophyta; class Magnoliopsida; order Myrtales; family Myrtaceae; genus Eucalyptus; species Eucalyptus cladocalyx. Next base: position 41,347,647 of record CM029520.1, read on the forward strand.
AAAAAAAAAAGGAGGAAAAGAATGTGTTTCTTTTTCAATTAAGTCTATGTGGATTATATGTAATCCATTATTTGTTCTGCATTTGTTGCAGGAACAATCTCCCCCGAGGTTGCGCACACCTATTCGCGCGGTAATGGGTGAACAAAAGGAAATCTTTTCTAAGTTGATAGGCCGAGTTGGTGATCATCGATGGGAGAGTGGTGACTTAATTGATCACGTCCTTGAAGTCAACGGGAAAATTCAACAGGTCATATGGAATGGTCGTCCTATGTCACGATCGAGAGATGGTGCGATTTTTCATAACCACTCTTCCACGAATGGCAAGATGTGTTGAATCGCATATGGGATGTCAACGGAGTCTGCTTCCTATAAGAAAATTGTGTTAGATTTTGTAAATGAATATTACTTTGTATTGTTACAAGGAAAAGATCAAGAAATTGAACAAAAGAGGATCTTTCCCGAGTTAGGTGTCTTGACTATGTGTTAGTTGTATTGGGTGATGTATGTTAAGTGTGCTTTGTGGACATATAATGTATTGTTTACTACCCGATTGTCATTGATGTAACAAGGATATGTTAGTTGTATTGATTGAAAGCATTATTGTTTTATTGGAATTCAATTATCTGTTGCTTTTGTTATTCTTGGGTTCTTTGTGGGTAATTAGCTATGGGTAGTTATAGAAGTTTTTTGTAGCTTCATAGAATTGATTTTGCATATGACAATCATATTAATGATAGTTTTAAGTTAGGATTTTTGGAGGATGATTGGAAACGTAGTGACCTTTTGATTTGAAGCCTTACTTGAAATTATTTATTAATATGATGGGTCTATGCAAATAGGGATGCATAAATGATAGGCATTAATAATTCGTGCATATTTTGTCGATTTGTTCGGATCAATGGCTTGACCACAAAGAGCATAGTTCTTTGAGCTGAACAAAGGTGAAAAGCTCAATGGAGACAACTATGAGATTTGGCAAATGAAAATCCAAGTATGTCTTTGGAAGAGCAAGAAGCACTTGAGGCTCTTGTCATGACCATGGTTGAACACGAAGATGGAACCCGAGCAGCACAAAAAGGACAAAGAAGCTTTTTTTGTGTGGAAAAGAATGAACTCTCTAGCTCGCATCACGTTGCTTTGAGCAGCATGGAAAATGACGTCATGCGAGAGTTTGGCGTTTTGACAATGCCAAGGAAATGTGGGAGGCATTGGAAGCTAGATTTGGTCACACTTCGGTGACTAGGCGAGGCGACTCACTATCGGGTTTGACTCCTATAAGAAGCCTCATGGTCAGACCATGAAGCAACATCTTAGAAAGATGTCAAATATGATAAGCGAGGTGGAGAGACGCCGTGGCCATGTCCTCACGAGATGAGCAGCAAGTGCAAGCGGTGATTCGTTCCTTGCCTCGAGTTGGGAGCATATGAAGGTGCACGACTCATAATGAAAACATCAAAACCTTTGAGGATGCAATGCGTCATCTTGAGCTGGAAGAGGACCGCTGTTGGCGGCTAAGCCGGATCTTTGAACTTTATCATGCTAGTTCTAGCTCAAATGGAGCTTCGAGCTCAAGCGCAAGCGCCCTAGCTGGTTTGATAAGGGGAAAGGCAAGGAAGAAGCTGGTCCTTCGGGGAAGAAACCCAAGTTTGACCAACATGCTAGAGGAAAGCGTCCTCACATGAAGAAGTTAGCAAGGGTGAAATGCTACAACCGTGACAAGAAGGGTCACTATGCTCGCGCGTCGTGAGCCAAAGAAGGTATGCACCCCTTGTGCTTTTCAGAACTTTGCTTATGTGTCGAGTTCGTGTTTCTAAGCGAGTCTAATCCTTTGTGGTGTGGATTCGGGAGCGACGGACCATGTAGCGAAGGATAGAGGATCCTTCGTGGAATTCCGACGAGTACCCTCGGAACTAAGTGGATCTATGTGGGAAACAACTCGAGCTGAAGTGAAAGGAATTGGCACATGCCAATTGAATATGCGTGGTGGACGCACCTTGTTTCTTCATGATGTATTGTATGCTCCGGAGATTCGTCGAATTTAGTGTACGTATTAATGTTGGTTAAATTAGGTTTCAATATAAACTTCGTAGTAGAGGTGTGAATTTGTTTTTGGAGACAAATTACTATGGTTGTGGCTATTTTTTGGATGGTTTTATTGTATTGGATATTGAGTATATTAATGCAAATGTTTGTTATTCCCTTATCACATCTTCTAATAAATATGATAATGATGTGAATGTGTGGCATGCTAGACTTGGTCACATTGGCCAACAACGTATGAATAGACTAGCCAAAGAGGGCTTGTTGGGCAATATTGAAAAAGTCGATTTGTCCATATGTAAGCATTGCTTAGAAGGGAAAACGACAAGAAAACCATTTGGAAAAGGAAAAAGAGCTGAATTTCTTTGCATTTAATCCATTCGATGTCTCGTGGTCCAATGAATGTGAAAGGAAGGCATGGGGCTGTTTATTTCATCACCTTTATTGATGATTATACTCGATTCGGATATGTCTATTTGATTTCTCATAAGTCGAAGCAATAAATTGTTTCAAAAGGTTTATGAACCTGGTAGAAAATCAATTAGACAAGAAAATAAAAACATTGAGATCCGATCGAGGTCGAGAATATTTATCGATGAGTTCAGAAAATTATGTGATGAAAAAGGAATAGAAAGACAGTTGTCTATTCCGTATACTCCTCAACAAAATGGTGTTGCGGAGAGAAGAAACAGAACCCCTACGGAAATGGTTAGGTCTATGATGGCGCATGCTAACTTACCTATCACCTTTTGGAGTGATGCATTGTTAGCTCGCTGCCTATATACTTAACCGGGTGCCTTCCAAATCAGTTACTTCCACTCCATATGAGTTATGGACGGGTAGAAAACCGGACTTAAGTTTTCTTAAGCCATGGGGTTGTGCTGCCTACACACATGAGTCCTCTCACAAATTTGGGAAATTAGGTCCCGAGGAGGAAAGAAGAGTATTTTCATAAGATACTCGAACACTCAAAAGGGTATGTGTTCATTGGTGAGCGGGGAAAGTGGGAGTGTAACTGAATATGAATCATGAGATGTCACATTCTTAGAGGATGAGTTTCCTAAGAAGGGCGAAATAGGGAAGATCACTCCCTATTTGAGACTTTGGATCAAGATAATGATATTGGTGGAGTTCATCCAAGTGGGAGCGTAATAGGGAATGATGTGCAAAGTGTACAATCTCCCGTAAGGCGAACAAGTCGCCAAAGTATTCCCCGTCGACGTTTTGACATTGAAGGGGAAACTTTTATGATTGCTCCACAAGATGAGGATGAGCCAAGAAATATCAATGAGGCTCTGAAGTGCCATAGTAAAGAAAAATGGATTCGTGCAATGGAAGAGGAAATTGAGTCAATGGAATCAAACCAAGTCTGGGAACTGGTTGATCTTCCAAAAGGACGCAGAGCTATTGGGAACAAATGGGTTCTCAAAATAAAGCGAAAGGCTGATGGCTCGATAGAAAGGCATAAGGCTCGCCTTGTGGCGAAGGGTATAATCAACATGAAGGAATTGATTATGAAGATACGTTTTCTCTGTAGTGAGATTTACCTCGATTCGCATTATTCGGCAATAGTAGCTAGTCGGATCTTGAGTTACATCAAATGGATGTAAAGACTGCTTTCCTCAATGGAGAATTAGAGGAAGAAATATATATGGAACAACCTACTGGTTTCATAGTGAAAGGCCAAGAAGAAAAAGTATGTCGACTTTTGAGGTCGATATATGGTCTTAAGATCATCAAGACAATGGTATATACGTTTTCATAATGCCATAGTGGCATATGATTTTACAATGATTGATGAGGATCATTGTGTATATATCAAAAGATCCAAGGATCAATTTGTGATCATATCATTATATGTTGATGATATGCGATTGTCGGAAGCAATATGGAGTTGGTTAATCTTGTCAAGAGATGGTTGTCTTCTAACTTTGAGATGAAGGATATGGGTGAGGCTGCATACATTCTTGGAGTTAAGATTTCGAGGGATCGTTCGAAGAGATCGTTGTCTCTTTCGCAAGAAACCTATATAAATAAGGTTCTTGAACGATTTCGTATGCAAGACTGTAAACCCATAGACACTCCTATTGCAAAAGGTGAAGGATTGAGCCATAGACTGTGTCGGGGACTCCACAAGAGAAGGAACAGATGAAACATGTTCCTTATGCTAGTGCTTTGTTGGAAGCTTGATGTACGCTATGATGTGTACAAGACCCGACATATGTTTTGCGGTTGGAATGGTGAGTAGATACCAATCCAACCCGGGTCCAGACACCTTTGGAAAGCCGTGAAGAGAATACTAAGGTATCGAAGGAAGCGCTGATTTCAAGTTGAATTATCAAGGAAAGGATCTGCGACTTGAAGGCTATTCAGATCTGATTGGGGAGGAGATTTAGATGAAAGAAAATCTACCTCGGGTTTTGCTTTCTTCGAACAATGGCGCCATATCATGGAGCGGTAAGAAGAAGCAAACATGCATAGCCTTGTCCACGATGGAAGCTGAGTTCGTGGCGTTATCGCGGCGGTACAAGAAGCGGTTTGGCTTAAGAGATTTTTGGATCATTTAGGTGTTATTGAGAAAGTTGCAAATCCATTGTTGGTTAACTGTGATAGTCAAGCGGCTATAGCGTACACCAAAGATCCAAAGTATCATGGCAAGACCAAACATATAGATACCAAGTATAACTTTGTAAAAGATATGGTTGCACGAAAGGATGTGAACTTGCGGTACATATCTACGCATAGAATGGTAGCAGATCCTATGACAAAGCCAATACCTAGAGATGTGTTTTGTGGTCATGTAAAATCTCTAGGATTGCGTAGAGTCTGATGTACTAAATTGTAATTTCCCTGAATTGTTCACATTTATGAAATCTTGTTTTTTCCATTGATTAATGCCTATGAATCTTAGTATGATCTTTATGCATCTTAATGCTCAGTGCATTATTTTAAGTTGAGAAGTATGTCGGACAGATATAAGATTAGCCCACTCACACGGGTAATCGCCTCGTTTACTATGTGATAAATAGAGATGAGACTGTTTTTAAGCTTATTATCTAAGTGATAATCGAGAGCGCAAGCTTAAAATACGTATGTCGCCTTAATTGAGTGTTAAGATGAGGACATAATACTAAAGATATCGAGAGTAAAATACCCCACATATTTTACTTTATCGTCTATGATGCCGGATGTGAGTTCGATGAATTTTGTGATTGAGTAGATACGTGAACTCGAGTTAGACATTGGGTATGTCGAACTATCATCATACGGTATTGAAAGGTGTAGACATACGCTCCATGGGAAAGGAGTTAATACCGTAATACGTATTTCATACTACGTATGCATGAGACGACCAATAAGAGTGGCAAAAAAGTTTGATCTCAACTTTTTATGACGTGTGAGACTCTTGAGGAAAAGAGTTCCTCAATTTTGAAGTCCCCTCAGGACTCTTGCTTATTCTCAAAATTTCTATTTAGTGTTTGCTATCTTAGTGTGTTGCCAATGGTCATGAGATGATTCGATCTAATGGGGCATTTCTAGAAAAGCAAGCTGGACTGAAATTGAGAGTTTGAAGGAAAGAGGAAGATCGATTTTTGGAGAATCACATTGTGGTTTTGTATTCACCGGTCGACCAATTATAACTGTCTTTGTGATAATTATAATTGTGAATACAATATATATATCGTGTTTAAAAGAGATCAATGGAGATATAAATGTGATCGATCGATCTAGGGTACTGCATACTAAATCTACTCGGAGTGTGACGCCCATTATGAGCTGCTATATACTCCTAACAGATGTATAGCAACGAGCTCTCAAAGTATCTTTGGTCGCACGGATTATTCACCGGTATGAATGTTAAAGAGAGGTAAAGAGATTCCTGTTCGCCCCCACCTTGTGCGAGTGGGAGATGAAAGCTTTATTTAATTAATTAAAGGGCTTAAGGCCCTGTCCGCCCAAGCTGGGCCCAGAAAGCCCGGCCCACGGGAATAAGGCCCGTGGGAAGGGAGAGGTATAAAAGGGAGAGAGAGAGAGAGAGAAAAGACGTTGGTTGGATTCATTCTTACGCACGTCTTTTCTCTCCGCGATTTTCTCTCTCAAAAGAAGAACAAGGCATACGGCTTCTAATTCTTCCCTTCAAGGCTTCATCAAATCGAATTCGACCGGATTCTCTTCCTCCATTGGCGTCGGTGTTTAATCTGTGGCTAACAAGGTACGCTCGAATCCGTGGTGTGCTTTACGATCGGTGATACGTGTCGTTTTCTTGGGCTACGCTTCCGCTTGAGTTTAGGGGTTCGATTTAGTGTCGAATCCGGGTTTTCGGGGATCAGTTATTCCCAACAGTTTTCGAAGAAGCAAAATGCCATTGCTTTGCCTAAGGTAAAAGCTAAGTATGTAGCACCATGGAGTTGCTGTATACAACTAATGTGGATGAGGCAATAATTGAATGATTTTGGAGTAAAAAGTACAAATATTCCCGTCATGTGTGACAAATACTCGTGCAATTTATCTAACAAAAAATCTCATACTTTGCTTAGAGCCAAGGGTACCTACATCATCATTAAATATGTGGTCATGTTTACAAGGGAAGTATATGTTGACTGAAAGCATCAATTAGTTGTTATTATTGACTAAACCTCTTGGCAAAGCATGCCTTGAGCTTATTTAAAATGAGTTAAGAATCAGAGATCCATTCGATTAAAGGACTGTGTTGTATAGAAGCACGTGAATCTATAAGCGTGCACCAATTACTTTTTTGCAGAACTTTTCTCTCTTCTCTATCATATCTCATCTAATCGAGATTTGCCGACTCACAAATCTGAAGAACCCAACGAAAGGGACCTCCCTTCTAAGTATTGTAATTTCCTAAAAATGATTGCTTGTATTGAATATGGAATATATGATGAAATTTGACTCTTCTTATTGGTTTAAATTTCTGTTTGTTTTGCGAAAATGAATGATTTATAAAATATTTTCCTAAAAATGATGTTTATATTGTTTATAGAAATTAATGAAAGAAAAATATTTTATCATCCGCATACACATAGAATTAGAAATTATCTTTAATAATGAAAACATTAATTATGCCAGGCGATGTAAACGTTTATTTTTAGGAAATTTTGACAAAATAAATGGGCCTATATAATGTAATGTTTGGAATATTTACCCAAGTTTGGCTTATGTTTTAACATTTTCAAGAACTTAGTGAGGTTATTTATGGCTTAGTTATTCAAAGTTGGAGCTTCAGGTCATGTTCCTAGTGAAATAAATTTCTAGCTTGCCTCCGGGATAGATCCCTGTTGATGCCAGTGTTGAAAAGGTTGGAAAATTCCACTGCGGTCACATTCAAGTACTTATATAACGCAACGAAAGTTACGCGAGACTTTAGAGTTTGAAAAGTCTTCTTCTTTTGCATAGTTTCTACTAATTACTTGGATGTACTTGTTGATGATATAGTTGATGTTACACGCTTGGAGCGATGAGGACTGTGTGAAGGTGCTGCGAAAATGCAGGGAAGCAATCGCTGGCAAGAACAACGAGCAAGGGAAGGTGATAATCATAGACATTGTGATAGGCGAGACTCGGGATGACGATGCTGAAACAACTGCGACAAAGCTCTTTTTCGATATGCTGATGATGATGATGGTCACTGGAAGAGAGAGGACCGAGAATGCGTGGAAAGAACTTTTCTCGAAGGCTGGCTTTAGTCAGTACAAGATAAATCCTATGTTTGGATTTAGGTCTCTCATTGAAGTCTTTCCTTAGGGATTCAAATTACGCCTATTTGCAAGCACCGCTTGTAAATTCGTTAAGATTTATACTATATATGTACTAAGAAGTGGTAATAATCTCTTTAGATATTGAAATGACATTTAGTTATGGCTTTTTATTATGTGTAAATGCATGTCACTCATACCGTGATAAATGTGTACAAATAATTTTACATTCAAGGTGAACTAACACTGATACTAAATATTTTGATGAATTGAATGAACCTCCCTCCTTATTTTTGCTCCCATCTCTTTAAGTAATTATTGATAAAAAGATACCTACACTTGAAGCCTTTTTTTTTTTTTTTTTTTTTTTTTTTTTTTTTTTTTGTGTACCTACATGACAAGCTCTACGCTCTAATTTTAAATCCCGTTTTTGTAAACTAGGGTTCTTGCATGATTGAAAAGCAACACCGTGTGGATTTTTTTTTTTTTTTTTGGCTAAAAACACCGTGTTTAATTGGGAAGTACTAAAACTCCTCTGGAAATATTGTTGTTAAATGATGTGACAGATTAGAGCATGTCATTTAACAAGTGATGTTCAGTACCGAATTGAATATGACATTACCTCAAAAAACAATGGTAGGAATACTACGCCTCGTCACCTAAAATAACGCATCCCTTAACAAAATAATTTAGTAGAAGAGTCTTAGTATGTCTAGTATTATTTTTACTTATTGTACACTAATTTAGAAAAAAAATATTAAGGTATCTCACATTCTTCAATTTAAACAGTAACCGATATTCGTGTAATTTGTCGAAGTAATGTTCATGATACTGTGATTGGATCATTAAACCGGTCTATAAAGGAATATGGCTAGCTGTATAAGTGAACATTTCAAAAAGAATGAATTTATAACGTCAAATATACACTTTATATATTATTAAGCAAAACCTATCTTAATTTAGTAAATCCATCATATCTAAAGAGGAAAAGATAGATCTATTTCTCATCTCATGAGATAGCTATTGTTGAAAGGTATGAGGATTTTCGCTTACCGAGACTTGCTGATGTGGGATGAATTAGTCCACCCCACAACTTATCGTTTACACACCTCTTATTTCAACGTGCCAATTGAATGGTCCAATTAAGCATGTGCAAGAAGCTCCCCGATCTTATCACTTCTGGTCGACTAATGAATCCATTTCTAGTTGTCCTTTTTTTGAACCTATACAAGCAAAACCTAAGAGGCCGAAAAGTCAGTGAACCGCCTTCTCTTGCGGGATAAAAGCCGTGTCTATGAACTTATTCCATCGACTTCTCTACAGAAACAAATTGATCCCTCTGTTATCTCAACCGAGTGATTTCCGAATCGTCAAGTCTTGTTCACAACCAAACCATGCATCATCCCAGTCGTTCTCAAGAAGCCAAAGAGATGTTCCAAGCTCAATCCCAACTCTACAATCACACCTTCAACTTCATCTCTTCCATGTCTCTCAAATGCGCAGTCCAACTCCGCATCCCTGATGTCATACACGACCACAAGCGACCCATGACCCTCCTTGAGCTAGCCTCAGAGCTCCGAATCTACCCGTCCAAAATGACCTGTCTTTACCGCCTCATGCGTGTTTTGGTTCACTCGGGCATTTTCGCAGAGACGCTTGTTCCCAAGAATGGAGAGGAAGAAGAAGAAATTAAGTCTTGACACCACCTTCGTGTTTGCTTCTGAATGATAAGGTCACGGGGCTCTCGCCATTTGTGGCGACCATGCTGGATCCGGCTCTTGTGAGTCCTTGGCATTTTCTTGGAGATTGGGTGCAAGGAAATAACCATGACGATTGTAGAGACAAATTAAACAATCCTTTTGAAGCTGCGCATGGAGTCAATAGATGGGTGTCATGACCTCCTTTTTTCTGTCCGGGGAAAAGAAGAAGGTTTAGAGATATTTGCCTAAAGAGGCGAACCAATGGCCCTAAATTAGGCGCAAGCTCTCCCAAGCCCATACTTCGCATGACATTGGATTTTGAATTTTAGTTTTGAACAACCTATGTAATTCTAGGAGTCGCCACTAGCCTATTAGGGTCGGCTAGAAACCAATCAAGACACGGGAGTGTTGTCTCGATTCCTACGCAACCAGAGATTTCTAGGAACGGGGACTTGTTTACGCCAATGTTTCTATTAGCTCTCTTGTGGTACCATTAACTTGGAATGTTGTTTATCTAAATTGCCACACAATCTTGATTACCAATTATAATCTTTATGAAACCACTAAGTGTCCATGCAAATGTTTTTGTAATTTTTTTTTAATGTCTAAACTAATCTTAACATAATTTAGAAGAGAAATTTACACTCAAATTAATGAAAAACGGCGCGTAAGTAAACATCCAAGAAATTGAAATGACTTGAAAATAAACATGGAAAATGTAAACCCGATACAAGTCGGGCAAATAATATTACATGGTCTTGTTATCACACCCCGGGACTGGATCCCCATGAGCAAAATGTGAATTCAAATATGCATGAAATTACTCTATATGCATGAAATTACTTTAAATAGTTTTAATCTACGCAAAATGGATTATTTACAAAAATGGTTGTAAAATACCAAAATAGCATTAAATTAGGAAAATGCCCTTTTAAAATTAGGAAAATTTCATATATGTCATTTCTATCCTAATTTGATGCTATCTAACATTTTTTGATATTTTTGAAATTTTTGAAATTTTTCTCTTTTTATTTATTATTTTTTAAAAAAAAATTAATAAATTCCTTAAATCGATCTATGCTAACATGGAGTAACACAGCACATGAATATAACAAGAACCAAGCTCAAATCGACCGTTTGAAGATCGAAACTTGGTTTGCGCATTTTGTCGAACACTTGGGGTGCATCAAATTATCCCGAACCAGCTTTCTCGAGTCATGTTTGTGACCTTCAATGTCAACGCATGAGCAATATTATGTGGAATTAAAACATCAAGGTTAAACTATCACATGCAAAGAGTAATATTAGATAAAGATCATAGCCTAAAACACACAAGAACCAAGCTGAAATCGTCCTCCAATATGCGGCTTCGAGTGAATTTTGCAAATCTGGGTTTGAACCCAAGTCAAGCAAACAAGTTGAATGCCCATATTCAAGCCCCGACACTCATCACATACGAGGTCTAAGGGAAACACTACTTGATCCGAGTGAAAGTAAATAACATGAGCTTTCAAATGCAACAAACATCATAGAGAATGACCCACCGAATAACATCAAAACGACCTCTCCAAGAAGCACACATGCAACACTCTTGAAGAGATTTCAAACACTTAGAAAAATTTCAGCCTCAGAAATCAGTTTTCCGGGCTGGTTTTCCTCTTGATTTTCATGATCAAAACATGCTCAAACTCGAAAATAAGTACATCTAGGATGCTTAACTTACTTCCTAGTTTCCTTTCCAAGTGGTTCCTAGCCGATGAAACCGACAAATTATCCTCGGGGGCCTGTGGAAGTTGGCTTCTTCAACTGGAAATGAGATCTGCAAAAAAGAACAGTCTCAACACTTACAAAAATTTTCGGACTTTCTTGGCCCGCCAGGAGGGCTTTGTTTCGGGGGGCTTTAGGAGGCCTTCCCGATCTCCATTTTGGACGTGTGACCTATGGTTGAAAAAATATTTGAATGAAGTTTCACTCTCTAGTTGAAGGTTTTGGCTAATTTTGACCACAGGTGTGTGAAAATCTCACTTTTCTCTCTCCAGGTCAGTCTGGAATTTTCGGGTCTCTCTTTTCTGGAGTTGCTTCTGAGGGCTTCTTTGGGGATCGATTCCGAGCTCTCCCCTCCCTCTCTCGTCCCTTCTCTTTTGTCATTTGAAGGACCTTGCTTCAGTGATCTTATCCCCTAAATTAAGGGATTTTTGGTCGGTCTTTTGTCCACCTACCAAGCCTGCAAACTAAGCTGGTTCACCTACTCTTCTGACTTGGCCAATTTTTTAACTTCTGCAGCTGTGAGTGTGCGGAATTTGTTGCAATTTTCCCGTGCTTTCAACAGCTTATCCCTGGCTAATTTCTGTCCACTTGCACTTCTATATATGGTATTCTATCACGTGCAAAGATCAGGCTGATTGAGATGCTGAGTCGGATATGGTGGGGCCACAAATAAGCTTACTTAGTAGCTCCGAAATGAGGTTAAATCATGGACTGAGATTTGGCAGCTGGTTTGGGTGCTTTAATCCATCAACTTGGCTGCGGTTTTTAATCAATTAGCAAGTTCATGTATAGTAGTTTAAGATCTCGACAATATTTTGCAATTGTACCCACCCAATTTTTGCAAAAAAGTCCCTCAAAGTTAGCCATTTTCTTATCCGAAAATACCCAATTTAATGCAAATTTGGTTCTTTTGGCCCGATTTGATTGATTCAACCTGGCCCAAGCTCAATTTCAACTTAATTGGGGGCTAAGATGATGATTTAAGGGCTCGGGTGAAATTTTGTAAAATTTGCGAATTGGTCCCTCAACTTTTGGAAATTGCATTTTGGCCCCAGTTTGCCATTTTAATTCCAATCTGACCTCTTGGCCTTGGCTAGTCACATTTAGATCATCGGCTCCAACTTTTTTTTTCCATTCTTTTTTCTAATCGTTTTTTTTTTTTTCTTTTTAAATAATTTTTAAATAATTTTTAAATTTTTAAAATTAATTAATTAATTATATATATATATATATACATACTAAACACCTAGATGAAATATTTTTGGGCAAAAATTTATGTGTCAACAATGGGACTATGGGAGGAAGAATCCCGAATTGGGGAATACATTCAATAGAGCAATGGCCGGCGATTCTCAGTTGATGAATTAGATAATTAAGGATTATAAAGAGATCTTTGAAGGGATAAATTCTTTGGTGGATGTCGGAGGCGGTACGGGAACCATGGCAAGGATAATCTCGAGGTGTGTCCTGGCTTGAAGTGTACGGTGCTTGATCTCCCGCATGTGGTTGCCGGCTTGCCAGAGAGTGAGAATGTGAAGTTCGTTGGTGGTTATATGTTTGTGTCCATCCCTTCTGCAGATGCTGTTCTACTCAAGGTATGCACTATAGCATTTTACTGTCATAAATTAGATGTGGATATTAATTTGCACAATAGGTTGATTGCTTCTGATTATTTGGAAAGAAACTAATTTGGCACCTCCGATATGTAATTTTCATTTTCATAAAGATTACCCAATATGGGGCATTGATTTATTAAAAAAAAAAAAAACTGTATGCTAGATTCAATTCACTGTGAAACTCTAGCATAAATGTGTTCCCAAGAAGTTAAAAAAAAAATGATTATAATGAAACTTATGATCCTGTTGCTAGATTAGAAGCAGCACGTTTATTACATGATGCATGTTTCCACAATTTCAAGCTTTATCAAATGAATGTGAAAAGTGCATTCTGTAACACTTATAACAAAGAAGTGAATCTAAAACAGTCACCTGGTTTTGAAGAACCAAGAAAGCAGATTATGTCTACAAACCCTCAAAGGCTCACTATGGAATGAAGCAAGCGTTAGAAGTTTGGTTGAGAAAGGATTTGATACAAGTAAGGTGGACACAAAATTAATTATAAAGAAGGAAGATAAATATATCTTACATGTTCAAATCTGTGTCAATTAACAAGTAAATATATTTAGTTCAATTGACGACATTTTGTGAAGAGTTTTGCCAATGTTATGCAGAATGAGTTTGAAATGAAAATGTGGGGGAACTAAACTTCTACCTTGGACTCCAAGTGAAGTAAACAAAAGGTTGCACACTCATATATCATAGAAATCTGCAAGGAAATGATGTAGAAACTTCCACGATTTATTTTACAAAAACTTGACAATGATGAAAAAGGAAATGAGGTAGATTCTAAATTTTGTAGAAGCATGATACGATCTCTTCTACATCTCACTGCGTCTAGACCAGATATTGGTTTGGTGTTTGCATATGTTTAAGAATTCAATCAAATCCTAAAGAATCTCCCAAGTGCATCATCAAATGTATTTCAACTTTTCTAGAACTTGGCTTGTGGCACCTCAAGCGCTCAGATTTTCTCTATTGAGGTACTTTGATGCTGACTTAACCACTTGTAAGATTGATAGGAAAAACACATGCGGTACTTGTCAAATGAATGGGTGTATGCTTGTATATTGGTTTTCGAAAAAAGCAAAAATCCATTGCTTTTGTTTAAGTTAAAAGCTGAGTATGTAGCACCATGGAGTTGTTGTATACAACTGATGTGGATGAGACAATAGTTGAATGCTTTTGGAGTAAAAAATACAAATATTCCCGTCATGTGGGACAAATACCTGTGCGATTTATCTAACAAAAAATCTCATACTTTGCTTAGAGCCATGGGTACCTACGTCATCATTAAATTTGTAGTCATGTCTACAGAGGAAGTATATGTTGACTGAAAGCATCAGTTAGTTGATATTCACTAAACCTCTTGACAAAGCATGCTTTGAGCTTATTTAAAATAAGTTAAGAATTAGTGATCCATTCGATTAAAGGACTGTGCTATATAAAGCACGTGAATCTTTTTGCAGAAATTTTCTCTCTTCTCTATCATATCTCATCTAATCAAGATTTGCCGACTCATAAATCTGAAGAACCCAACGGAAGGGACCTTACTTCTACGTATGGCAATTTCGGAGACCATAAATCTTCTTCTGTTGCATAGTTTCTGTTAAGTAATTGGATGTATCTGCTGATGATATAGTTGCTGTTTCACGGTTGGAGCGATGAGGACTGTGTCAAGGTGCTGAGAAAATGCAAAGAAGCGATCGCTGGCAAGAACAAGGAGCGAGGGAAGGTGATGATCATGGACATTGTGCAATACCGAGGATGATGATGCCCAAACAACTGCGACAAAGCTTTTCTGTGATATGCTGATGATGACGGAAGGCCCTGGAAGAGAGAGGACTGAGAAAGAGTGGGAATTTTTTTTCTTGGAGGCTGGTTTCAGACGGTACAAGATAACTCCTATGTTTGAATTAAGGTCTCTCATTGAAGTCTTTCCTTAGGGTTTGAAATTGTGCCTATTTGCAAGCGCTGCTTGTGATTTCATCAAGAGTCCTACTATGTACGTGCTAAGAACTTGTACTAAATCTTGCTTGATATTTTATATGGTATATGCTTACAGATTATTAATGTTTGTAGATTTATATGACTGTATAAAGATTAATGTGTAAAAAGAATTTTACATTCAACGCGGCCTAATAATGAAATTACATTTTTCGGTGAATTAAATTAACCTGACCCCTTATTTTGAGCCCCATATCTTTAGGTAATAATTGGTCAAAGGATACCTATGCGTGAAGCCTTCATTTTACACACCTACATGGCTTGCTCTAGACCCTAACTTTTTATCCCATTTTAGTAAACTTAGGTTCTTGCATGACTGAAAAGCAGCATTGTGTGGAATTTTGATATATTAGTTGATTAAATGATGTGACAAATTAAAGTAGCCATTAATAAGTGAGTCATATTCAATATTAAAAAAGTTATATGATATTGTCTAATAAAGCAATGGTAGGGATACTTTGACTCGTCAACTAAGTGATGCGGTACTTTTGTAACGGTAACTTATATAAATGTGCCCATTTAAGCACCCGAAAATGACTGTCACATCACTCAATAAATGAATTTAGTAGAAATGTCTTTGTATGTCTAACATTATATTACTTAGAAAGAATGACACAAATGATTTATGAATTTTTCCTTAATGTGCAATATAATTCAAATTTTTTAATTTATTTAATATGGTTATTGGACTTTTGATACATAAATATTTAACGTTGTTTTTCTAGATATTAAACTAAATAAATTAAAAGTTTAGATATGATATTATATATTACGTCGAAGTTTATGAATTATTTATATCATTTAACTTTTTACTTATTATTTACTTGTATTGTAAACTTAAATTAGGATGTCGTTCATTATTCAATTTGAAAAGTAGGTGTATCCGGGTATATTTGTCAAAGTAACGTTAGGAAAATGTGATTGGGCAAACGAAAGAAAAAAGGACATGAACTTTGAAGGGACGTATAACGAAAAGTCACAAGATCACGTGGTCCTTCAATGTTGTCTGATCTTGAAAACTTTCAAAACCGGTGAGCTTTCACCTTCCCACTCTACCTCAAGACTGTCTGGTAGAATCTGTCTTATCGTGCATCTCTTTGATCTCTATCTCTTAGCTACTATAAACTCCTATCATATTACTTCTAGTCAAATCAGGTCCATTTTTAATCGGTCACACCAATGTCTAAATAATAGCTTTTATGTGAATCAAGAGAATATATATAGTCTCTCGCATAAAGCTATATTCAATCGTCAACCCGCCTCTCAAGCAAGCAAAAAGCCATGTCTATCAAGTTATACCAGCGACTTCTTTACAGAACCAGGAATTTCTCCCTCTACCATCACAACCGAGTCACGCCCGATTCATCCAGTCTTGTTCACAACAAAACCGTGCATCATCTCAGCCACTCTCATGAGGCCAAAGAGATGTTCCAAGCTCAATCCCACCTCTATAATCACACCTTCAACTTCATCTCTTCCATGTCGCTCAAATGCGCGCTCCAACTCCGCATCCCTGACGTCATTCACGACCACAAGCAACCCATGACGCTCCTCGAGCTAGCATCAGCACTCCGAATCCACCCATCCAAATCAACATGTCTTTACCGCCTCATGCGTGTTTTGGTTCACTCGGGCATTTTTGCAGAGACCCTAATTCTGAAGAATGGTGAAGAAGAAGAAGAAGAAGAAGAAGAAACAAAGGCTTATGTCATTACGCCTTCTTCGCGTTTGCTTCTGAGTGATAAGGTTGTGGGGGTCTCACCATTTGTCGCAGCCATGCTCAATCCGGCTCTTGTGACTCCTTGTCATTTTCTTGGAGGTTGGCTCCAAGGAAATAACGATAACGATTGCAGAGACAAATTAATTAATCCTTTTATGGCTGCACATGGAGTCGATCTATGGGAATATGGGAGGAAGAATCCTGAATTTGGGAATTCATTCAACAGAGCTATGGCCAGTGATTCTCAGATGATGAATCTGGTTATTCAGGATTGTAAAGAGATCTTTGAAGGGTTGAATTCTTTGGTGGACGTCGGAGGAGGCACGGGAATCGTGGCGAGGATAATCTCGAGGCGTGTCCGGGTTTGAAGTGCACGGTGCTCGATCTCCCGCAGGTGGTTTCAGGCTTGCCGGATAGTGAGAATGTAAAGTTCGTTGGCGGTGACATGTTTGAGTCCATTCCTTCCACAGATGCGATTTTACTCAAGGTATGCACAACAGCATTTCATTGATGGCAATTGGCTGGTGGATCTTATTTGCATATCAAGTCAATCGCTTCTAATTTGCTAATATGAGACGGTGGATTTTAAATTTTTTTGCCTGCGGTAATTCATTGTCGACGGAGTCAATCTCGATCACTGACTATGTAGTACGTTTCACATGGATTCATGTGATCCAAAGAGTTGGACATTAGTGAGTGGAACTTTCTAATGTCAGTCAACAAATTTAATGTCGCATTTATGAACTTTTGACTGTGGACTTAACATTTGAATAGTCTTTTGCATATTTCTATAAATTGTTGGATGCATCAATTATTGATCATAGATGATGTCATGAACATGCTTGTAGCGAAAAAGGATTTTGTGAACGGAGAGATAATAATAATAAAAAGTCTTAAATATATTGTACGGATGTCTAGTCTTAATTTTTTTTATTTGATCAAATTTGTTCTAGACCTTTTAATGATTCCGGCCAATTATGGCCTAAAACCTCTGAGCAGGATGCTAGCCATTCTATATATCATAGTAGATGTTGATATTGATAATTTTATATTTTTATAAAATATTTTTGATTTTTCTTCTTCTATTTTGTTTTTAAATATAATTTAAAATAATAAAAGAATAATTCACATTAGCGTGACCATACTACATAAGAGGCCAGTGCTCACGTTAGTAACTTTCAGTCAAAATTGGCGGAATGACTATATTAGCAAATCATCAAAATGTTTTGAGCTATATTGACCAAATTGAAAATTTTAGAATTAAAATGGCAAATGTACCATAAGTTTAAGACCTTTTTTTTTTTGTTGATAATTTTCCCACAAAACGTGTGAGTTTTAAAAACTTAAACTATTAGATTAAAGTGTATATATCATGTGAGATTTTGTGGAATTAATATCAATTGTTCTAAAAGTTTAAGTTGTTTGATAACACATTATTAATATCTAAATACTTTAGCAAAATGGAGTGTCGAGATTCGAGTTTTTAAATGTGAAATAAATTATTTTTCTCAAAATTTTAAGTCTAGTAGATATATCTGTTGCATATGTTAAATAGAGAAATTTATATTGGAGATCTTCACTCTCCGTTGGCAAATTAATGTACATTTCACATTCCGCAGTGAAATTTTTCTATTGTCTAGTCTTCAGATTTGGTGTCACATCGACGAACTTCCCACGTCATATGCATTAGCTGGATTCCATAATGTAAAACACAAGTGGGTCAACCTTTGAAAAGTCTTATACTTTTGCATATGAAGTCCTTATTGAATGCATTATTTGTTGGTCATAGTGGATGTTACACGCTTGGAGCGACGAAGACTGTGTGAAGGTGCTGAGAAAATGCAAAGAAGCAATTGGTGACAAAAACAACGACCGGGGGAAGGTAATGATCATAGATATTGTGATAGATGAGACTGACGACGATGCTCAAGAAAATGCAACAAAGCTCTCCTTTGATATGTTGATGATGACAGCGGTAACAGGAAGAGAGAGGACCGAGAAAGAGTGGGGAAAACTTTTCTTGGAGGCCGGTTTTAGACAACACAAGATAACTCCTATGTTTGGTTTGAGGTCCCTCATAGAAGTTTTTCCCTAGGCAGTGCGTGTTTGTTTAATACGAGGGATGCGTTAGCACTTGTCTTTTATCGCGAATTCACAACATGTCTACAACCTGAGATCGCATGAACTGTCCATTTCAATTATACTTATTATCACAACTGATCCAAATGCCACTAATAGTATCATGCATCGATCATAATTCAATTACGAAGAATACATATGTACAAATTAGTTTTTTGAGACCTTATTTAACATATAATGTGGCATATGATTATTGGATAATTAAATGAATTCATCCGCTTTACCTTGGGTATTACCTTTTAAATAATTGACCAACAGAACACCATATGCATGAAGATATTCATCTTTCCGTATCTACATGACTAGGTGGACGCTCTACCATTAAACTCTATTTTAGTAAAATTGGATTCTTGCATGACTAAAAAGGAAATATGGCGAAGAATATGAAGTACAAGAAAATTAGTTTATTAAATAATGTCAAAAAGCCTAAGCAGGCTTTTTTAATAAGTAGATTATATTCAGAATCAATATAAGATCCATCACGTCATTTAACAATACATTGATCAAATGATAGTCGTAGAATAACCTGCACTAAATTAAATACAAAAAGAGTTCAACGTATGTACATCTTTATACCTTGAGATTTTACCCTAAGCACCACTTCACACCCTGCCATCAGTTACTATTATGTCTTTATTTACAAAAGCATCATTTTCCTTCCAAAGATGCCCTTATCCACATTCTAAGTTCACCACCACACAAAGGCCCAACCAAACTCAACATCAGCCATACTTATTTGTCACCGCCACTAGTCATCGCGGCCCAGTGCCGTGCGATCTCCACTCCCATCCCTATCCCTTCCCTCGTCATGCGTTGCCATCATCATATTTTGTGTGTCCATTTCCTCACTTCTCCTGTAGTGATTCGTCTTTGGTGCCTATCTCTCTCTCTCTGTGGGTGCCGAGAACAGTAGCGACTCCGTCAAATTCAAGGTCGTCACGGCATCCATGACCTCAATCGGAGGTCGCCGAGCCAGCACATCCTTAAATCGAGGTTGTCCAACTCCATGGCAACACAGCCTCAGATTGAGGTTGCCGCTAAGTGGCAAGCTTCAATTAAGCACGATAATTTTGTGTTTGTCAAGCATTGCAAGTCACAAGTGTTGACACCTATTTTTTTTTTTTAAAAAAAAAAAAAACAACAAAACAACCAAAAAGAAAATAAATAAAAAAAGAAGAAGAGAAAAACGCTTAGGGGGTCTGGTCGGGCCGGATCCGGCCTTGGCCCGGCCCGCCTCTCTTCCTGCCCCCGCGCGGCCCAGCCTCCTCTTCCCTTCAGCCCGGTCCGCGCCCCAGCTTTTTCCTTCCTCCTCCTGTCTTCGCGCGCAGACCTGCAAAAGAAGAGAAAAGACAGGAGCACAGGAGAGCAGGAACAGGAGCAGGCAGAGCAGGAAACCGGGAAGGAGACGGCACCGCTGCGACAGAACAGAACTCAGGACAGAGGACCAAGAGGGAGACAACCGAGGGAGGAAGGGAGGAAAAAGGAGAAAGAGGATGGAGAGCTAGCAGGAGGACAGATCGGGAAGTAGAGAGAGTTTAGAGGGCCGAGAACAAGAGAGCCTTATCTAGCGACTCAGCCACACTCCACCACACTACGCCGACCACATCCACAGCCCCAGCCTCGCTCTGGCTCTCCCGAGGTTCCGAGCGCCGCTGCTCCCTTTGGCGCCTTCGGCGGACGCGGCAGCAACGGCGGCGGCACCACGTTCCTGAGGACGTTCTCGCCAGCACCTTCGAGCACGGGGACTGGACCGATGGGGGGAGCTGCCCAAGGACGCGGCCGTTCGGGAGCGACGAGAAGAAGCTGGAGGGCTACGACCTGGAGTTCTTCGTGGCGCAGGAGGAGGAGTTCCTGGAGCTAGAGACCGGGGAAGCAGGGAGCGACAGATCCAAGCGACTGAGAGACATAGAGAGTGGGAGCCTCGGCCAACGCCTCAGCCACGCGAGGACCCATTCGACAAACTTCCCAGCGACGTCCTCAAGCTGAACAGGTAAGCTCGGCTCTCCTCGCGTTTGTTTCAGGCTTGCTGGGCCGGGTCTCGTGGCCGTTCGGCTCACACGTGCTCCGGCCCTCGTCGCTTTTACATTTTGTTTCCATAGCCATTGTATGTCATGCACCGAGGCCTCCGGTGCACATTTTTGCTTAGTGTTCTTGTTTCGGCAATACTAGAAACCGCTAGCCAGCTAGTGGTGAGCGGCTACGGGTGTCGGTCGGACCGAACGACCGACGCCGGCCAGTGGCTCCGACGCCTCAAAGGCCGGTGAGGGGCTCGTCGTAGCGGTGGCGCTGGTTCGGGCAAGAGAGCTGCGGGTGAGTGTTCGGTGAGGAGAGGGGAGTCGTCGAGGAAGAAGGAAGAAGACCGGCGTAGAGAAAAAGAGAAAAAGAAGAAGAAGAAATAATGCAGAAAAAGTGAAAAATGGAGAAATAGCAAAACAAGAATGGCTTCGGGCCTATGGAGAATGCGCGAGGAAGAAGAAGTCCAAGAGAGAAGAGAAAAAGTAAAAGTAAAAAGAAAAGAAAAAGAAATAAAAAAGAGGTGATGAAAGGAAATGAAAAGACAGTGGATTGAAACCTTCGGTGAATAAGTCGTATAGCGAAGATGGAGCAGCAGAAAAAGACAAAACAGGGATAAGACAAAAAGAGAAAAAAAGAATTTTTTTTTTAAAACACTAATTTTTTTTATCCGACGTGGGTCGGATTTGGGCTCGGATCGGTCCTACCCGGTCCGAATCCTTTTTCCGAATATAATAATATTAAATATTAAAAGTATAGTAAAATATCAAAAAATATCAAAAATTTCGAAAAATAATAAAAATTCAAAAAATTTTGCAAACATTCAAAAACTTAAAATAAAATAAAAAATTCGACATTTTTTAAAATTAAAAATTGCAAAAATCCATTTTCTTTGAAAAATTCGAAAATTCATTTAAAAAAATAAAAAAATAAAAAAATTCTATATTTTTTCTGAATTTCCTCGAAAAGGTTTAAATTAATCTTTGGAGTAATTTTTTTCCTAAAAATATGAAGCTTTTCAATTTGGAATTATGCCCAAGTTTGACTAGACCTTTAGGATTTTACCTTAGGCTTTCAATTGTCCTTAGGGACAAATGCTCTTGATTGTGCGGTATTGGTATATTGATTTTGACTTCCCTTTAGTCTAGTTAAGATTAATATTTTACCTCTTCCTTAGTGTTAAATTTTTGCTCTCCAATGTAATTTTTCCCTTTAGTCAATTGTCCTTAGGGACAAATGCCCTGGATTATACTCACATGATCACCTTATATATTAGCAGTGTTGCGACTTACTTCTCGGAGGGAGGGAATATGTTTAGGGGTATTGCCTAAATGACGGTCCTAAGGCCCTTGATTAGGCGCAGGTTCTCCTAAGCCCATACTTCACGTGACATTGGGTCATTCTTAAGAATTTTGCAAAAATGAGTCACTGCTAGCCTATTGAGGTCAGTTAGAAACCAAGTGAGACACGAGAATATGCCATACTTTCTACGCAACCAGAGAATTTAGGGTCGAAGACTTTATTACACTAATTGATCAATTAGTATCTTTTCGGTACCTAATCTTGTTCATTTAAAAAGAATGATGTTTTGATCAGGCAACTTGGATTGATTTTATACCTATCTACTAACATATGAGGTAATCATACGGGTATACAATCATTAAAATAATACCAAGGAAATCGATTAAATAAATTGCATAAAAGAACAAAAAGTTAACGTCAAAGAAAAGATAAATACTAATCCTAACTAGAATAAAGAGAAGCCAAAATCAACATATCAATATTTGTGCATTCAAATGCATTTGTCCCTAAGGACAATTGAAACCTTAAGGTAAAGCCCTAAAGGCTTAATCAAACTTAAATATAATTCCAAATTGAAAGGTTTCCTATTTTTTAGGAGAAAATTACTCCAAAGATTAATTTCAACATTTTCAGGAAATTTAATTTTTTTTTAGATTTTTCTATTTTTTAAAAGGAATTTTCGAATTTTCCAAAAAAAAAAAAAAAGATCTTTGCAATTTTTTAATTTTTAGATTAATTTTTTTAGAAAAAATGTCAAATTTTTTAATGTTTTTTTGAGTTTTTGAATTTTCGGAAAACTTTTTGAATTTTTATTATTTTTTGAAATTTTTAAATTTTTAGTATTAATATTATTATATTCTTTTTGAATTTTTAATATTAATATTATTATATTCGAAAAAAAAAAGGGTTCGGTCTGGTAAACCCGTTCCAACCCATTAACTTAACCCAAACCAGGATTAAAGTTTATTTTTGTTTTATTTCCGTTTTTTATATTAATATTAATATTTTAATTAATTTTTTGTCTTTTTCTTGTTTCGTCTTTCCCACTACACCTCTTTGCTGCACCCTTCCTCCCCAAAGCCAACTTTTGTTTTCTATTTCTTTGTTTCTCGCTTTTGCTGCATTTATTATTATTTCTTTTTCTCACTTCGTCCTTTTTCCCATGACACTCCTCCAACTCAGCATTATCTTCATCCTCCTGCCCCTCTTTCAAAGAGATCGAAGGTCCCCAGAAGGCCATAATACACCAAACTTACTTCTCTAATAACCAAAAAAAAATTAACGATTCAAAGCATTAAAAAAAAATTAAGCTTAATCGAAATAATTTAAGCTTCTTGCAAACTATACCCGTCTACCCCGAAACTATCATTCATGTCCATAAACACCATTTTTCAAGTCTACAAATCAAGAAATGGTTATCTAGAAATATGTCACACATACGAAAACATTGGAACAAGAACATATGAAACAGAGGCTAGTAGTGGGGACCTACTAAAACTCATTTGACAAGCCAATGGCCCACAAATGCATGGAGGATTAAGAATAGATGTATGTATTTCGGTAAGACATTTCGTCAAATACACGAAGGGCATCGGCTAAACGGAAGCTTCATATCTATTAGAGACATGAAATCATACTAAAACCAACAAGCGAGGTTCAACTTTGGAGCGAAAGCAACTGGTTATACTTAGTGTGAACAAAATAATAGCAAGCATCGGACACAAAGAAGACCAAATAGTAGCATCTCGCCTGTGCATTTTATCAAGCATATGGCGTGCACTAAAGAAACGAGATTTTGCCTCGGCTGAGACTCAAACGCGAGCCTAGGTTTCTAACCGAACATGTTAGCACACAGAAACATCCATGAAAGATTAGCAGGGTCGGAGCTCACGCGAACCGGTTGTTCACGAGCTTCGGCCCGACACCTCCCAAACGAGGCACTTACGTTTGGAAGGCTTACTTGGTTTGGGTGGCGAGCAACGGGCGGACCTCGGGTAACGGCGATGCTCTCTCGATCTCACTCTATCCCTTTGGGTGATGCTCTCTCGATCTCACTCTATCCCTCTGGCTCACCCTCCGATCCGAGAGTGAGATCGAGAGAGCATCACCGTCACCCAAGGTCCGCCCGTTGTTCGCCGCCCAAACCAGGTAAGTCTTTCGAATTGTAGGTGCCCCGTCTGGGGTGTGTTGGGCCGAAGCTCGTGAATGATCAATTCGCGTGAGCTCCAGCCCTACTGATCTTTCATGGATGTTTCTGTGTGTGCTGGCATGTTCGGTTAGAAACCTAGGCTCTAGTTTGAGTCTCCGTCGAGGCAAAAATCTCTTATTTCTTTAGTGCACACCATATGCTTGATAAAATGCCTAGGCGATATGCTACTATTTGGTATTCTTTGTGTTCGATACTTGCTATTATTTTGTTCACACTAAGTATAACCAGTTGCTTCCACTCCAAAGTTGAACCTCGCTCGTTGGTTTTGATATGATTTTGTGTCTAATAGATATGAAGCTTCCGTTTTGTTGATGCCCTCCGTGTGATTGACGAAATGTCTGATCGAAATACATACATCTATTCTTAATACTCCGTGCGTTTTTGGGCCCTTGGCTTGTCAAATGGGTTTTAGTAGGTCCTCATTGCTACCCTCTGTTTCGTATGTTCTTGTTCTAATGTTTTCGTATGTACGACATATTTCTAGATAACCATTTCTTGACTTGTGGGCTTGAAAGATGGTGTTTATGGACGTGAATGGTAGTTGCGGGGTAGACGGGCATAGTTTACAAGAAACTTAAATTATTTCGATTAAGCTTAGTTTTTTTTTTTTTTTTAAATGCTTTGAATCGTTAAATTGTTTTTGGTTATTAGAGAAGTAGGTTTGGTGTATTCTGGCCTTCCGAGGACCTTCGGTCTCGTTGAAAGAGGGGCAGGAGGATGAAGATGATGTTGAGTTGGAGGAGTGTCAAGGGAAAATGACGAAGTGAGGAAAAGACTAAAGAGAAGAAGAAAAAGAAAAAGAAAATAATAATAATAATAATAATAATAATAATAATAATAATAAATGTAGCAAAAGCGAAAAATAGAGAAATAGAAAACAAAAGTTGGCTTTGGGAAGGAAGGGTGTAGTGGAAAAGACGAAACAGGGAGAAGACAAAAAATTGATTAAAATATTAACATTAATATAAAAAAAAAAAAAAAAAAAGAAAACAAAAATAAACTTTTAAGTAATGGGTTTTGTCTATTTTAACTTTAACCTGGGTTTGGGTTAGATTAATGGGCTGGAACGGGTTTATCGGACCGAACCTTTTTTTTTTTTTTTCGAATATAATAAAATTAAATATTAAAAATTTTCAAAAAAATAAAATATTTCGAAAAATAAGAAAAATTCAAAAACTCATAAAACATTAAAAAATTCGCCCCTTTTTTTTCTAAAAGAATTAATTTAAAAATTTGCAAAAATCCAATTTTTTTTGGAAAATTTGAAAATTCCTTTAAAAAAATAGAAAAATCTAAAAAAAATAAAATTTCCTCAAAAGGGTTGAAATTAATTTTTGGAGTAACTTTCTCTGAAAAATAGGAAACCTTTTAATTTATAATTATGTTTAAGTTTGATTAAGCCTTTAGGGCTTTACCTTAAGGTTTCAATTGTCCTTAGGGACAAATGCCTTTGAATGCACAAATATTGATATGTTGATTTTGGCTTCTCTTTAATATAGTTAGGATTAGTATTTATCTCTTCTTTGATGTTAACTTTTTGCTCTTTCATGCAATTATTTAATTGCTTTCCTTAGTTGCTAATTGTTATTTTAATGATTGTGCACTCGTATGATCACCTCATATGTTAGTGTATACGTATAAAATCAATCCAAGTTGTCTGACCAAAACATCATTCTTTTTAAATTAATAAGATTAGGTATCGAAAATGTACTAATTGGTCAATTAGTACATCAAGTCCCTGACCCTAAATTCTTTGGTTACGTAGGAAGTGTGGCATACTCCCGTGCTTCACTTGGTTTCTAGCCGACCCCAATAGGCTAGTGGCAACTCATTTTTGCGAAATTCTTAAGAATGCCCTAATGTCATGTGAGGTATGGGCTTGGGAGAGGCTGCGCCTAATTATGGGCCTTAGGTCCGTCATTTAAGCAATACCCCTAAACCTATTTCCTTCCCCCAAGGGGTAGGTTGTGACAGCTTGGCGACTCCATTGGGGAGTTGGTTTTAAACCTTAGAAGACTTAGGCCAAAATTAATCTTATTCAAGAATATTTTTGTTTGACAGCGAGGATTCTAAATACGCCCCTAACATTAAAGGTGTTGAATGTTTTTGTAGAATATGAGGTATAAAGGGAAGTGTTTGCTCACTTTTGTCTTGCAGGGAGGTGTAGGAATGTACGATTTATTTTTTATGTACGGAGTGTAGTTTGCTTATAAATTGTTGTGCATGTATCATTTGCATTATACTACACCCTAGCACACGCAACCTACCGTTGGACCAAGGTCGTATAGGATTTCTTAGGATGGTGTCGAGATGGATACCATTCCGATTATGATCATGTAGTACGAGTCGCCCATCTCGACCCCGAAATTACTTTCTTGATGTCAAAGGTCCCCACCCTAATTTGCAACCACGTGACACATGTCAGTTCTTTGACAAAGCCGGAGTTATAGGTAACACGACTTAGCCACGATCTTGCAGGTTTGGTCTGGTGATCCTATGGCTCCATTTTGAGCCGTATAGATTAGAAATCGAACTACATCCCATGTGTATGTCTATGCAATTAAAAAAAAAGAAAAAGAAATCACCCCCCATTGTACGTATCATTCTTATTTTTATTCTTTTTTTATAGTTGAATTTTCATCTTGAAATTCGTGAAAATTAATCAAATGCCCTCGGTGTTGTAGGTTTATGATTAAAAAAATTGGCAATCACTCATGATAAGTGAACATTGAATGCAAATTGTAAATACTTTGATTTGGCCCCGTTGAACACATGGTTTTGTTTAAATTTTTAGTTATGGGCTCAAAATCCCATCTTAAAAAAAAAAAAAAGCTTTCAAGTTGCGATTATACATTGGGGCACAAAATTGAAATTGCTTTTTTTAATCAAATTCTCTCCATTTTGTGTATAGGTTTCTCATAACAAAAGTCATCTCATTTTTCTATGAGTAAAAATCACAGATTAATCTTTCAAAAATCAATGCCACTTTTGCATATGAAACTTTTGAAGTAGAATGGAATTTCGATTGATAGCTGTCGATTGATATTTTAATGATGCCCATTCTCTTATGACAAATCTTGGTGAAATACCAAAATCCCATAATATGGACTATGGGTCAAGTACCGTCATCATGATTTTGCTATAAGGACTATGGGGTAGTACCCTCATCATGATTTTGCTATACGAGGCGACCTCATTGAAAGATCAATTTTTCATTCACACACTAACATTGTCTTCTTTTTCGCAGGTCATGCGTGGTGACACTTCTTGACTTCGCTCGCTTGATCATGCTAAGAAGTCGACTTTAGGATTAGGATGAGAATGGATTTATACGCTCATATATGCAAGTGTGTTTTGTATGATATCATTGTCTTTATTCTTGGTAGTAATTATATTTTCAGTTTTGAGTTTTGCATGCGAGCCCAATCGGCATTTTTGTAAATCATGCAACTCACATTTTTGAGGAATTTAAATTTGATTTCATAAAAAACATCATTCTTAAAAAAAATAAAAATAAAAATAAAAAAACACTTGAAGCATTTCAAATGGACCCTTGGAGCTGAGTTGTTATACCTTAGCTTCGAAATGTTTTGAAAAAAAGAGTTTCAAGAAGGATCTGTGTAAAATTTTATCTCTTCACTTAGTCGCTTTCTCGAGTTGGCCCATAAATGATACTTTGAGATGGTAAGGTTGTAATCGTTCTAGTAGGAACTTTTGATATAACAACTCATTCGTTCATCCATTTTTGTTAAATAGGTAAAATAAAGGGATGTATATAGTTCCTAAATGATTCCTAATCGAGCAAGGAAATAACATGTCCAATCTTTTCTTTGCAGGCAATAAATAAGCAAAGCATCTAAAGAATAATATCCCCAAATGTGGAAACGATGAGCAATCCATCTCCTTTCAAAGCAAGATCTTGAAAAACACATCTAATGATCCATATTTAAAATTTTTAAGCTCATTGTCAATTAAACGTCTCTTCGAAAAGAGCATTTGAAAAGGTAGGAATTGAACTTTATCAATTGTGGTATACAATAAAGAAGTCATTTTCATGGATAAAATCAGAGCCACATAGCCATTTTTCAATCAATTCTAGCCACTTCAGGCAAAGTTCATAGCTGAAGAACAGAAACACGTGAAGGGAAGACATTAGACACTTAAAGGCAAATGCAAGTGAAGAGCAATGTCGAGTTACCAAATATCCACGAGGATGAATCCAAGAAATGTTAGCACTCAAAGGATAAGAGCAAGTGAAGGGTAATAATGTATCGTTTCCAACATTTCAATCCCTAAAGATATTTACACTAACGTACTCTTTCACATTCTTTACAGGGTTATCGGGTCACCATGCCGCAGGTAAGTACTCTCATTCTCAAAATTAAAAAAAAAAAAAATATAGAGAATTTTCATTACCAAAAAAAAAACTTTTGGCGCTTTCCTAAAGACAAGCACAAAAATGAATAATTGAGAAATAATTTCTACAAACTTTTTGAGCATCATTTTTATCTCAAAATTGTTTTCTTGTTTTGTGGGTTATTCATTTTGAATCAAAATTCCCTATGGAGATTAGTCTACTAAGACGATCTCAGCAGAGTGAAATGGAGATGTTAATCATGCCAAGTAGAGGATACTTAGGATGAGGAAAGGCAAGCTATTTCCAAACACATCCTTCAAAGACACTCTTAAGACGAAAGATTCATTCGCATTGAGTGCAAAGATCAAAATGATAAAGGTGTTTCCTTCATCAATCCCAAGTACAGAGCTGACTTCTTACTAACCCTTTCGGCTGAATAAAGATGATCCTTCAAAGTACCCCTATCGAGAACGACCCTACAGTGGGCAACATAGGAGGTTACGATCGTATTGTAGAGCGAAGGATTGAGAAAGATTCTATTACTTTCACTTGTATCAATCTTCTGGTGATAGCTTCACATGAATTCTCATTAGAGCTTGACTTATTCCAATGTGAAGAAGAGCATTTCCTTCTCTACCCAAACACTGATATCCATTGCTTTAATCAATTTGGGCTTGATTATTCATTTCTGAACCCCAAGCGGTGATCATCTCCCTTCACTAGGACAAGACATAAGAATTGACTAAATACAATTGACAATTATGAGAAAATGTGAAAAGTATCTCGAAAGTCATAAGAGCTCCCAAAGTTCGTTTTTTTTTTTTTTTGGTCAGTCCTACTCTATTCGTACTCTACACTCACTCGTAGACTTGTGCCCTGCCTCTTACAGGGCGTGGGAGTCGCAACCCACTCTCGAGTGACCTGGTCACGATGATTAGTGAATGAACTTTTGAGATACGCTGTGTTCCAAAAGCCAAATGATTTCAAAAGATCGAGTGACCTGGTCACGATGCCATGATGATCACCGACTTTTAAAAACTCTCTTGAAAATTGTAAGCCTTTTGAGCCTTTCCCAAGCTAATATTACAACCCTCTTCCGAAGTCTCTTCTGATTGGGATGGTTCGAGTGAAAATGAGAAAGCCACAAAGAAACTACCACTTGAAGGAGTGAAAGCAATTCTATCTTATCTTATCTCCCGAGTTCTTAACTTATAAATCGATGAAGATAACGACAAATGTTCATTTATTGGCCTCAAAGCAATAATCCCTTTGTGTAAGCCCTAACCGAGCCTATATTGCGGTTCATTCAAAAGACCTTTTTGATCGATCAAATTGCACTCATCGCGAATGTTTCTGAAAACCTTAGACATAGGTTATGTGAGATATCCTCAGCAATCAGTTACTTCCCACCCGAATAGATGAGATCAATCAGTCATTTTATCGAGAGTGTGTGAGAAACCTTTTCTGACTAAGAAATTCTAGTTTGGCATGCTTAATGAGTCTTTTTCACGAGTCCTAACTGTTCTGATAAAAACTTGACTCCCGGAGAATTTGATGATTAATGATATATCCCTGAGCAAGATGACAGTTTTGCGTCACATGATAATGATTGACATCAAATGTTTTTTCTAAAGCAATCGGACTTAGCTTGATTAGCTTGTTCAATTAATGCTGCAATATTACTAATACGTCTCTTGATGACGTCTCTAATGACATTTGCTCAAGTTGAGTTTGATAAGATTCCTCAGTGAAGTCATGCAGTTTTTAAGGGGTTATCAAGTGCTTTCCTCAAAACCAAAGGTTCATGGTTAGTCTTAAACCATGCCATTTCCAAAAGTTCATGGTTAGTCTTCAACCATGTCATTTCCAAAATTGGTGGGTTTATCCTTAAACTACGGGGTTGGTGGCTTTTCCTAAACCATACGGTTCGTGGGTCATCCTTAAATCACAAGGTTGGTGGGTCTATCCTTAAACTACAAGGTTGGTAGCTTTTCATAAACCACACGATTCGTGGGCCATCCTTAAACTACAAGATTGATGGGTCTATTCTTAAATCACAAGATTAATGGGTTTATCCTTAAAACCACGGGGTTTGTGGCTTTTCCTAAACCAAATGGCTTGTGGGTTCATCCGTAAACCACGCTTGTCCGAATTCGGTCGAAACCGTTTTTACACGGTGAGACATTTCTTCAAGTCGAAATCCGTTTGTACACGATGAAACTATCATACCCAGTCGAAACTCGTTTTTCAATGGTGAGACTATTATGTTGGGTAACCCGTTTGTACACGGTGATACATTTCTCCCAGTGTGAGATTATCATCCAGTCAAAACCCGTTTTTACATGATGAGACTATCACATCTGGTCGAACCCGTTTGTACACTGCGAAACATTTCTCCCAATCAAAATCCGTTTGTACACGATGAGGCTATTGTACACAGTCGAAACTTGTTTTTTCACGGTGAGACTATCACATCCGATTGAAATGTTTGTACACAGTGAGACATTTCTCCTAGTCAAAACCCGTTTGTACATGATGAGACTATCATCTAGTCGAAACCCGTTTTTACATGGTGAGGCTATTACATCCGGTCGAAACTAGTTTGTACATGGTGAGACATTTCTTCCAGTCGAAACCCGCTTGTATATGGTGAGGCTACCATCTAGTCGAAACCCATTTTTACACGGTGAGACTATCACATTCGGTTGAAACTCGTTTTTACATTATGAGACCTTTCTTCCAGTTGAAATCCGTTTGTACACGGTGAAACTATCATATCAAATCGAAACCCGTTTTTATACGGTAACACTATCACATCCAATTGAAACCTGTTTTTACACGGTGAGACATTTCTTCTAGTCGAAACTCATTTGTATATGGTGAGACTATCATATCCAGTCGAAACCCGTTTTTACACGGTGAGACTATCACATCCAGTCGAAACCCGTTTTTACACAGTGA
Organism: Eucalyptus cladocalyx; assembly: GCA_017140615.1. Classification (NCBI taxonomy): domain Eukaryota; kingdom Viridiplantae; phylum Streptophyta; class Magnoliopsida; order Myrtales; family Myrtaceae; genus Eucalyptus; species Eucalyptus cladocalyx. The sequence continues at coordinate 41,379,195 of CM029520.1, forward strand.
GACTGTCATATCTAGTTGAAATTCGTTTTTACACGGTGAGACATCTCTTCCAGTCGAAACTCATTTGTACATGGTGAGACTATCATATCCAGTCGAAATCCATTTGTACACAGTGAAACTATCATATCCAGTTGAAACCTGTTTTTACATGGTGAGACCATCGCATCCAGTTGAAACCTGTTTTTACACGGTGAAACTGTCATATCCAGTCGAAACCCGTTTTTATAAGGTGAGACCCATTTTTCAGTCGAAACTCGTTACTTACACAATATGACCTCCTTGCCAATTGGAACTAGTTATCATATAGTAAAGTTTTCCCATCTCGGTCGAGGGACATCTTTTACAAAGTAAGGTCATCACTTCATATCATTTTCCCGTTTGCAACCCCGATTGTCATCATCTAGAGCGAAAATTTAGGCGTCTCTTGTCTTTGAAGGGAACCTCTTCGAGCTCCCATTCAAAGAGAGGCAACTGTTGACACCTAAATTTCGTCATTTCACTTAAGACTTAATTAAAAGTTAGGAATTAGTCGTTAAAAAAATAATTAATTAATTAAAAAATTATTATTATTATTTAAAAAAAAGAGACCGGGTCAAGTCAAATCCGACCTTAGCCCGGCTCGCCTCTTTTTCTCTCTCTCTGCGCGGGCCCAGCTCGGCCCGGTCTTTTTTTAAAAAATAATAATAATATTTTTAATTAATTAATTAATTAATTTTTTTAGAACTAATTCCTAACTTTTAATGCTATTAAGTTTTAAGTGAAATGGCGAAATTTAGGTGTCAACAAGCAGATTGGTATAAAGTTAATGCAAACTGCCTAACAAATTTTTTTTTTTTAAATGAATAAGATTAGGTACCAAAATGGCACAATTGGTTAATTAGTGTAATCAAGTCCCCGACCCTAGATCTTCTGGTTGCGTAGGAAACGAGGTATACTCCCATGCATCACTTGGTTTCTAGCCGACTCTAATAGGCTAGTATCGACTCCTTATTGCGAAATTCTTAAGAATATTCCAATGTCACGTGAGGTATGGGCTTAGAAGAGCCTGTGCCTAATCATGAGCTTTAGGTCCGTTCTTTAGACAATACCTCTAAACCTATTCCCTCCCCTCGAGGGATAGGTCGCGATAACAAGACATAGAGGAGACAGAGAGATTAAGGCTGAGAGTGAAGGGCATAATTCAAGGACCGCTTCAACGGGCAATGCTTGAGCTTATCAACCAAATATGGGGATATTGATTTTGGAAGTTTTAGAACCCTATCTTATGAAGTTGGAAAATTTTCTATTTTATGTATTTATTTCCTGGCAAGTAAATCTTTTAGAGCGTACTCTTGAGTATATAATACCTATTTAAGCTTAATGGAAATTTAGAACAATTTCTATCTCAACATGTTATCAAGAGTCATATAGGGCTCATGCCCCTTTCAACCCCAGCCTTCTTCTTCCTTTTATTTATTCTTTTTTCGCAAGGATGGTTGGCATGGCCTTGGAGAGTTCCGTTGCCACCATAATTTGCCATTATAAACCCTTCTTCTACTCTTCCTCCATTTGCATATGTTCACCACTTCCTTTCTTTACGTCTCACAAAGATCCAATTACTTGCTATGAAAAGCACATGTTGTCCTGATTCTCAAGGGAGAAAACCTTTTCTATCATGTCGATGGGATTAAACCGTGTCCCTCCAATACAACCCAAGCAGCTTTCTGGCAACAACATGATGTTGCCATCATGACTCTTCTAATTATATCCCTCTTAGAATTGGTTTTACCTCTCATTCTTGATACATCAACTAGCAAAGCCATCTAGAATGCTCTTAATGCCTCTTTTTGGCTCAACTTCTGCTATCCATATGCTCTCTCTTCATCTCAATCGTCAATGTCTACAACAGAAACAAGATGAATCGGTTATTGATTTCTTTAAACATGTTCAATTCAAAGCCAATGAGATGGGTGCTGGAAGCAAGCCTCTTGACCCGAAGGATTTCATTGTCACGTCTTCTATGGTCTTGATTTGATTTCCATGACATCGTTCCTACATTACTTGATGGTTCTAAATCAGTCACATTTATAGATTTTCAAGGTCTTCTCTTTAGTCATGATAGTATTAGGGCATTCTAAAAGTTGTAGATCTTCGAACCTTTCTCTCAAGCTAACTCTATTATAGCGAGCTCTGATCAACGAAATTCCTCCACCTCTACCTCCATTCGTCCTGGTTCTTCTTTTTTGGCCGTGGTCATCCAAATCAATTATAGATTTCCTCCAGCATGCTAAATCCATTGCCAATGAGATAGGTGCTGTAGGCAAGCCTCTTGAGTTGGAGGATTTCATTGTCCACATCTTCCATGGTCTCGATCTCTCCATGACATTGCTCTTACATTACTTGATTGTTTTAAATCAATCACGTTTATGGATCTTCAAGGTCTTCTCCTTAGTCACAATAGTATTAAGGCATTCTAAAGTTGCAAGTCTCAGAACCTTCCTCTCAAGCAAAATCTATACAACAAACTCTGATTAAGGCATTCTAAAAGTTGTAGATCTTCGAACCTTCCTCTCAAGCTAACTCTATTATAGCAAACTCTGATCAACGAAATTCCTCCACCTCTACCTCCATCCATCCTGGTTTCTCTTTTTTAGCCGTGGTCATTCAAATCAGTTATTGATTTCCTTCAACATGCTAAATCCATTGCCAATGAGATAAGTGTTGTAGGCAAGCCTCTTGAGTCAGAGGATTTCATTGTCCACATCTTCCATGGTCTCGATCTCTCCATGGCATTGCTCTTACATTACTTGACTGTGTTAAATCAATAATGTTTACGGATCTTCAAGGTCTTCTCCTTAGTCACAACAGTATTAAGGCATTCTAAAAGTTGCAGATCTCAGAACCTTCCTCTCAAGCAAAATCTATTACAACAAACTTTGATTGATGAAGTTCCTCCACCTTTACCTCTATCTATCATATTCCTCTTTCTCTTTGGCTGCGATCGTGGTATCCATGGTGATGAACAAGGTTGACTACTGTTGGGAATAACTGATCCCCAAAAATCGGATTCGACACCGAATCGAACCCCTAAATCAATGCGGAAGACGAAGCCCGGGAAAAACACGCATCACCGATCGTAAAACACACCACGGATTCGAGCGTACCTTGTTAGCCACAGATTAAACGCCAACGCTAAAGAAGAGGAAGAAATTCTGGCCCGATGATGTCAATTGAAGGGAAGACAGTGCCGTTTGCCTTAGAGTTCCTTCTTGTCTTTTTGGAGAGAGAGAGAAAGTGCGCGGGAGAAAAACGTACGTACATCTATTTTTCCAACCAGTGTAATCTCCCTCTCTCTCCTCCCTTTTATACCTTCTTCCTCCACGGGCCCTATTCCGTGGGCCGGGCCTTTTGGGCCCAACTTGAGCAGATGGGCCTTAAACCCATCTCATAAATCCATCATCTCAAGTTAGGCCCAAAGGCCCGGCCCACGGAATAGAGCCCGTGGAGGGAGAAGGTATAAAGGGAGGAGAGAGAGGGAGATTACACTGGTTGGAAAAACAGATGTACGTACGTTTTTCTCCCGCGCACTTTCTCTCTCTCTCCAAAAAGACAAGAAGGAACTTTAAGGTAATCTCCCTCTCTCTCCTCCCTTTTATACCTTCTCCCTCCACGGGCCCTATTCCCTTGGGCCGGGCCTTTTTGGGCCCAACTTGAGCGGATGGGCCTTAAGCCCATCTCATAAATCCATCATCTCCCACTCGCACATGGTGGTGCAAAACCAACATGGGCGGACATGCCCTACTCAGCCCCATCAGAGAAAAATCTATCATAGACTCTCACTTAACATGGTGGGCTGAACATAATCCTCTTTTCCTCTCTTCAACATTCATACCGGTGAATAATCCGTGCGACCAGCATACTTTGAGAGCTCGTTGCCATACATCTCTTAGGAATATATAGCAGCTCATAATGGGCATCACATCTTGAGTAGATTTAGTATGCAATACCCTAGATCGATCGATCACATTTATATCTCTCTTGATCTCTTTTAAACAATGATATATATATATTGTATTAACAATTATGATTATCACAAAGACAGTCATAATTGGTTAACCGGTGAATACAAAACTATAATGTGATTCTCCAAAATCGATCTTCCTCTTTCCTTCAAACTCTCAATTTCAGTCCAGCTTGCTTTTCTAGAAATGCCCCATTAGATCGAATCACTCATGATCATTGGCAACATCCTAAGATAGCAAACACTAAATATAAATCTTGAGAATAAGTAAGAGTCATGAGGGGACTAAGAAATTGAGGAACTCTCTTCCTCAAGAATCTCACACGACATAAAAGTTGAGATCAAACTTTTGCCACTTTTATTGGTTGTCTCATGCATACGTAGTATGAAATACATATTACGATATTAACTCCTTTCCCATGGAGCGTATGTCTATACCCTTCAATACCGTACAGATGATAGTTCAGACATACCCAATGTCTAACTTGAGTTCACATATCTACTCATTTATAAAATTCATCAGAACTCACATCTGGCATCATAGACAGATAAAGTAAAATGTGTGGGGTATTTTACTTTCGGACATCACAAGTATTATGTCCTCATCTTAACACTTAGTTAAGGCGATATGCGTATTTTGAGCTTGAGCTCTCAATTATTACCTAGATAATAAGCTTAAATACTGTCTCATCTCTATTTATCACACAGTAAATAGAGGCGATTACCCGTGTGAGTGGGCTAATCTTATATCTGTCCGACATACTTCTCAACTTAAAGTAATGCACTAAGCATTAATATGCATAAAGATTAAACAAAAATTCATAGACATTAATGATGAAAACACAAATTCATCAAATGTGAACACTTAGGGAAAATACAATATTCAGTACATCAGCCTTTACGCAATCCTAGAGATTTCATATGGCCACAAAACACATCTCTAGGTATTGGCTTTATCATAGGATCTGCTACCATTCCATGCGTAGTATGTACTCTAAGTTCACATCTTTTCGTGCAACCATATCCTTGACAAGATTATACTTGGTATCTATATGTTCGGTCTTGTCATGATATTTTGGATCTTTGGTGTACACTTTTGCTGCTTGGCTATCACAATTAACCAACAATGAATCTGCAGCACTTCCAATAACACCTAAATGATCCAAAAAACTCTTAAGCCAAATACTTTCTTACACTGCTGCTGATAATGCCACGAACTCAACTTACATCGTGGACAAGGCTATACACTTATGTTTCTTACTGCTCCAACATATGATGCCATTATTCGGTAAGAAAACAAACCCAGAGATAGATTTTCTTTCATCTAAATCTCCTCCTCAATCAGTATTAGAATAACCTTTGAGTTGCAGATCCTTTCCTTAATAACTCAGCGTATAATCAGCAGTCCCCTTTAGATACCTCAGTATTCTCTTAACGGCTTTCCAATGTGCTTGACATGGATTGGATTGGTAACTACTCACCATTCCAACTGCAAAGCATATGTCGGGTGTTGTAAACATCATAGCATACATCAAACTCCTAACAGCACTAGTATAAGGAACATGTTTCATTTGTTCATTCTCTTGTGGAGTCCTTGGACACAGACTATGGCTCAATCCTTCACCTTTTTGCAATAGGAGTGTCTATGGATTTACAATCATATATCCTTCAACTCAAAGTTGGAAGACAACCATCTCTTGACAAGTATTAATTAACTCCATATCGCTTCCAGCAATCGTATATCATCAACATATAATGATATGATCACAAATTGATCATTGGATCTTTTGATATATACACAATGATCCTCATCAATCATTGTAAACTCATATGCCATTATGGCATTATGAAAACGCATATACCATTGTCTTGATAACTGCTTAAGGCCATATATCGACCCCCAAAGTCGACATACCTTTTCTTCTTGGCCTTTCACTATGAAACCAGCAAAGTTGTTCCATATATGTTCCTTCCTCTAATTCTTCATTGAGGAAAGCAGTCTTTACATCCATTTGATGTAACTCAAGATCCATACTAGTCACTATTGCCAGAATAATGCAAATCAAGGTAAATCTCACTACAGGAGAAAATGTATTTTCATAATCAATTTCTTCCTATTGATTATACCCCTTCACCACAAGGCGAGCCTTATGCCTTTCTATTGAGCCATCAGCCTTTCGCTTTATTTAGATAACCTACTTGTTCCTATAACTCTGCGTCCTTTTGGAAGATCAACCAGTTCCCAGACTTGGTTTGATTTCATTGACTCAATTTCCTCTTTCATTGCATGAATCCATTTTTCCTTATTAGGGCAATTCAGAGCCTCATTAATATTTCTTGGCTCATCCTCATCTTGTGGAGCAATCATAAAAGTTTCCCCTTCAATGTCAAAACGTCGACGGGGAATACTTTGGCGACTTGTTCACCGTATGGGAGATTGTACACTTAACACATCATTCCCCATCATGCTCCCACTTGGATTAGGTAATGATGATGTCGTCACATAAGGTGGTTGCAATTGAGAATGAGTTGAATTCAATTCATTACATTCCATATTACTCTCACTTGGACGAACTCCACTAATATCATTATCTTGATCCAAGGTCTCGAATAGGGAGTTATTTTCCCTTATTTTGCCATTCTTAGGAAATTCATCCACTAAGAATGTGACATCCCGTGATTCAAATTCAGTTATACTGTCACTTTCCTGCTCACCTATGAACACATACCCTTTTGAGTGTTCGGAGTATCTCATTAAAATACTCTTCTTTCCTTCGGGACCCAATTTTCCAAACTTGTGAGAGAACTCATGAGTATAGACAGCACAACCCCATGGCTTAAGAAAACTTAAGTCCGGTTTTCTAACTGTCCATAACTCATATGAAGTGGAAATAACTGATTTGGAAGGCATCCGGTTAAGTATATTGGCAGCAGCTTAACAACGCATCACTCCAAAAAGTGATAGGTAAGTTAGCATGCGCCATCTTAGACCTAACCATTCCAAAGAGGGTTCTGTTTATTCTCTCTACAACACCATTTTGTTGAGGAGTATATGGAATAGACAACTATCTTTCTATTCCTTTTTCATCACATAATTTTCTGAACTTATCAGATAAATATTCTCAACCTCGATCGGATCTAAATACCTTTATTTTCTTGTCTAATTGATTTTCTGCCAGATTCATAAACATTTTGAAACAACTTATGCTTCAGATTTATGAGAAATTAAATAGACATATCCGAATCAAGTAGAGTCATCTATAAAAGTGATGAAACAAACAGCCCATTGCCTTCCTCTCATATTCATTGAACCACAGACATCAGTATAGATTAAATGCAGAGGAATTCAGCTCTTTTACCTTTTCAAATGGTTTCCTTGTCGTTTTCCCTACTAGGCAATGCTCACATATGGACAAATCAACTTTTTCAATATTACCCAACAAGCCCTTTTTGGCTAGTCTTTTCATATGTTGTTGGCCCATATGACCAAGTCTAGCATGCCATCATATTCGCATCATTATCATATAAGATAGAAGACGTGAAACTAGGGAATAACATATTAACATCATCATAGTCAACATTTAGTACAATAAAACCATTCAGAAAGTGACCACAACCATAGTAGTTTGTATCTAAATACAAATCTACACATTTATTATGGAAGTTCATACCAAAACCAAGCTTAACCAACACTAAGACAGACACTTAAATTTCGACGAATCTCCAGAGCATATAGAACATCAAGATGCGTCCACCATGCATGTTCAATTGGCAGGTGCCAATTCCTTTACATCAGCTCTAGAGTTGTTTCCAATATAGATCCACTTAGTTCCAATTGGTATCGTCGGAATTCCACGAAGGATCCTCTATCCTTTGCTACATGGTCTGTCGCTCTTGAATCTATATTCCACAAAGGATTGGATTCAGCCTATAATGCAGAACTTGACACATAAGCAAAGTTCTCAAATGTACAAGAGGTGTATAACTTATTTGGCTCACGACAGTCGCGAGCATAGTGACCTCTCTTGTCACAATTGTAACATCACACCCTTGACATTTTCTTCACTTGATGACGCTTTCCTCTCTCTTGTTGGTTAATTCTTGATTTCTTGCAATAAGTACTTGATCCTTTGCATTCCCACATATTGAACGAATCAATACGTTTGCGCTTAGAGCACAAAGCCCTTTCTAAGCTAGAACCAGCATTGAAAATATCTATTTTCGGCTCACATGCCGTCAAGCGGTCCTTTATCAGCTCAAGGTGGCGCACAGCATCCTCAAGATCTTCCATAACATGGTCAAGAGCTTATAATGCTTCTTGCTTTTTCAGCACATATTGAATCTTCATATTCAATATTTCATAATTGTTGCCGTTCATATCAGCAATTATATTCTTAGTTGTCGAACCATCGTTCAACACATCGACATATATGCACGAATAATTAATGCCTATCATTTATGCATCCCTATTTGCATAGACCCATCATATTAATAAATAATTTCAAGTAAGGCTTCGAATCAAAAGGTCACTATGTTTCCAATCATCCTCCAAAAATCCTAACTTAAAACTATCATTAATATGATTGTCATATGCAAAATCAATTCTATGAAGTTACAAAAACTTCTATTACTACCACGCCTAATTACCCACAAAGAACCAAAGCGAATGAGAAAGCAAATAAAATCTAATATCCAATAAAAACAACAATGATTTCACATGATACGACTAACATATCAATTGTTACATCAACAACAATCGTAGTAAACATTACATAATTAATCAAAGAAATAAATAGGGAATGTCTCTTCTAATCTATCAGTCAAAACATCTCGAGAAAACGAAGGCACATTTGCCAACCATGGAAAAACTTTTGGAGAGCATTCATGTCGCCACCAAGGCGCATTCACTCGGCGCCATGTGGCGCTCAATCTAAGGGTTAAAGTTTTGGCCAACTCAATCCTATAGTACTCTCTTACAAAAGCTTCCACCAACCTCATATAACCCGGGACCACGTTGACCTTCCATAGCCAATCCAACACTGTTTGCCATTCAGGTGGAAGAGTGTTCATCAAAGCCGGCACTTTCTCAAAATCCGGCACAAGATAACCATTCCAGATGATTTCCTGTATCATCTGATTGACCCCGACCACATGTGATACTAAATCACCATCATGCCACCGATAATTAGCTAATTTCGACATCAGCCTTTTAAGTCTTGCATTTCCCTCGTCCGTTCTCGGATTGCGGGTATCCTTGCATAACGCATCATAGTTCCCGCAACAAATGCGTAATTAAAAATGGATCACTTATAATCCATAATTAATATAAGAGAAAATACATAATTTTCCAAATTTCATGCAACAAATGCATAATTAAAAATGGATTACTTATAATCCACATAGGCATGACTGAAAAAGAAACAAATTCCTTTTTTTTTTTTCGGGTCAACGGTCAAAGTCAACGGTCAACTGGTCAACAGTCAACGGGTCGGGTCAACGGGCACGCGGGTCGGACCGGTCGAGACGGTCGAACCGGTCGGAACGGATGGGCCGGTCCGATCGCTCGCGCGGACCGACAGCACGTGCCTTGCGCGTGCGGGGGATGACGTCACGCAGACGTCATCCGGCACGTGCGGCGCATGCCTCGTCCGCGAGTCAGGTCGGGTCGCCGCTGGGGTCGGGTCGCCGGCCGGTGACCGTCCGGCGAAACGTTGTTGTCGATGACGTCATCGGTGATGTCATCCGAGCGGTTACCGTTCGTGGATGACGCCACGATGACGTCATCCCGTGAAGCCGCACGCGTCGGTCCGCAGACCGGCGTGCCGGCCGGGCCACCGGCGCGTGGGCTCACGCGGCGGCGGCCAGCGCTTCCTGGCGCGTCACGCCCACGCGCAGCGCCTTCCGGCCGTGCGTGTGGGCGCGTGCGGCGGCGCGCGGCGGCGGTCGACACATCGCCGGACTCATCTCGACGTCGCGCTTCTCCCAATGCCTTCAGAATTTGATTTCGACTTACGAAAATTCAGAAAAAAGGCCGAAAAGCGCTTGGGTGTCGGGATTTTCGCCCGGTTCCGTACGGCCGAAGTAATTTCTCGAAAAATCAATCAAAAACATCAGAATTGATCGGGAAGAATGTGAACTAGGGCTCGATACCAATGTTAGGAATGACTGATCCCCGAAAACCGGATTCGACACCGAATCGAACCCCTAAATCAATGCGGAAGACGAAGCCCGAGAAAAACACGCATCACCGATCGTAAAGCACACCACGGATTCGAGCGTACCTTGTTAGCCACAGATTAAACGCCAACGCTGAAGAAGAGAAAGAAATTCTGGCTCGATGATGTCAATTGAAGGGAAGACAGTGCCGTTTGCCTTAGAGTTCCTTCTTGTCTTTTTGGAGAGAGAGAGAGAGAAAGTGCGCGGTAAAAAACGTACGTACATCTGTTTTTCCAACCAGTGTAATCTCCTCTCTCTCCTCCCTTTTATACCTTCTCCCTCCACGGGCCCTATTCCTGTGGGCCGGGCCTTTTTGGGCCCAACTTGAGCGGATGGGCCTTAAGCCCATCTCATAAATCCATCAACTACGGTATTCCATCTATCAACATACAAATCACATTGCTGTCACATGCTACTATTGCCCTTTAGGTATGCCTTATTACTCACCCTCAACACACACTCCTTCGTCTACTTCATCTTATCAATCCTCTTACTCTTCTAATGCTAACTTGAGCCATACCCTTCTCCCTCCTTTATTTTCATCTACCAACATCCTACCTTGGTACCCTGACTCATGTGCCTTTCACCTTGTCACACTTGATATACAATCGCTCTCTATCTAGGAAGCTTAGAATTGATCAGATCCACGAAGCATGGGAAATGATAAAGGTCTCAAAGTCACTAAAATTGGTACTTCATTATTCATTCCTATATTTCAAATATTTCTTTATGTTTAAATGATGTTCTTCATGTTCTTGATATTTCTAAACATTTACTTTTGGGTAAAAAATTTGTGATTGACGGTAATCTCTTTTTTTGAATTCTATCTTACCCACTTTCTTGTTAATGATCTAATGAACAAGGCGATTCTTCTTTTTGGCCTAGTAGTGGTTTTCTTTACACCATACTGCAACAACCTTCAATGCCCACTGCCAATATTGTATAATAGACTACCATGGATGGTTGGCATCAATGTCTTGGCCATCCCCATAAGCATCTCTTACAGTTTATGATCAAAGAAAATAATTTACTGTGTGAGTCCACACGGTTGAGTCAGTTATATATAGGCTATCAATTGGGCCAGGCTAGTCATCAATCCTTAGGATTGTCTCCAACTTGTTTGTTTCTGTTAGAATTTTATTTATAGTGATGTTTGGGGTCCTTCTCGTTATGTTTCAACTGATGGTTATTACTATTTCGTTGATGATTGCAAAATTTTTATTTGGTTCTATCATTTTAAAGGAGAAGAATACCTCAAGTGCCATAACTTGACACTGGGGGAGGGGACACATAAGTACCAGAACTTCCTAAATGTACATTTAAGTACCATTTTTTTAAAAAAAATTGAACACTTAAGTGCCAACTTCGGCGAGACTTGCTGAAAATCTAAAGTGGCATTATTTTATTAATAATTCCAGTTTACGAGGCTTGCTTAAACTTTTACTTAGTAATCTTTGTCTAAAATGATGTTGTCCTTCATGTTTCCCCTACCGCTGCTTATTGCCAGAGGCCATCGCTACCTTAGGTGAGGGTGGCCAGCCTTGTCGGCCCTAGGAAAGGTCGGTGACCCTTAGATCTAGGCAACATCGGCCCTTACCTAAGGTTGGTGACCATTGCTTGACCAAGGCGAGGCCTCGCTAGTCCCAAGCAAAGGCTAGCAACCCTCACTAGGCTCGGGCGAGGACTTGTTAGCCTAGATCTAGGTGAGCATCGTCGACCCTAGGTAAGGGTTGTCGAGGCCTTGCCTTGGCTTGGTAATGGTCGCCAACCTCAGGTGAGGGCCAGCATCGCCTAGATCTAGATCTAGGCACTCGAGCTCGACCTTGGCAAGGGTAGCCGACACCCTTGCCTAGGGTCAGCATCAGTCACCGGCTCTTATAGTGATGGGCAGTTGGCGAGCCCTGCCATTTTTGTTTTGTTTTGTTTTTTTTTTACCATTTTCTATTTTAAATAAATTTTGGCTTTTCTTTTTTATTTTTTAATCTAATTTTAAAAAATTCAATAAAAATTATTAAAAATGCCATACACTAAATAAAAAATCATGTTAGTTGTTTGGTCGGAAATTTTCAACATTGGTACTAAATTGTCAATTTATAGTGGGTGTCCTTCAATATGTGACATTGACAAGATCGGATCTCTTGTTTGCCATTAATAAAGTTTGTTAATTCTTGCATGCACCAACTGAAGATCACTGGAAAATGGTAAAATGCATCTTGCACTATCTCAAACATACAAGGTCATTTGGTTTGCTTCTTTCCCAATCCAATGACATCTCTTGCAAGCCTTTTCCGATGGTACCTTTGACGGCAGGAAGTCAACTGGAGTGTATGCTATTTCTCTTAAATCTAACTTGAACTCTTGGAGCACTAGAAAACGGAGAACCATAGCGCGGTCTTCCACAAAGTCTTAGTATGAAGACCTTGCCGATGCTACAGCTGAATTAATTTGGCTTGAGACACTCTTTGAAGAGCTTGGGTTCCCTCTTCAAGGCCCTTCTATCCTTTGGTGAGATAATATTGGTGCCAATTATGTGTCCACAAATTCAGTTTTCCATGCTTGTGTTCAACATGTTAAAATTGACTTCCACTTTGTTTGTGATTTTGTTGCCAAATGACAATTTATTGTGTAGTTTATTTCCAGCTGATTCTCTCAACAGATCTCTTCTTGCAACACATTTTGATTTTTTACAAGACAAGTTGAAGATTTGGGGTCTTACTCTTCCGCTTGAGGGGGGTGTATCAACCAAATATAGGGCTATCGATTTTGAAAGTTTTGGAATCCTATCTTTAGAAGATGGAAAGTTTTCTATTTTACGTATTTCTTTTCTTGTAAGTAAATCTTCCAAAATATACTTTTGGTTATACAAAAATCAGCCTAAGTTTAATGAAAATATACAACAATTTCTATCTCAACAGTGCCGTAGTCATGATGGTCATAGGCCAATTGGGATAAGACATCCGTCGGAGGTGCAAAGGAGGGATGGCAGCTGACAACATTTGGTCCCAACTGAGGACAATGGTAGTGAATGGTGGAGATGTTAGGTTAAAGGGTGATTGGAACTATGATTTGAGGGAATTTTGGGGCTTTAATTGTTTATTAGGTGTAATGTGATATTTTTGTTGTTGTTTAAAGGTATGAAAAATGTATTTAAAAAACAGAGTTATGAAAGTGGTTTTGGGGTGAAAAGTCAGATGCAATTTTAAAATTTTTCGAAGTTATTATTTCTTTTTTTGTGAACACGGTTAAATTTAAAAGTAAGCAATATCTTTGTAAATTTAGCTAAGTGATGCTAGGATATTGTGATGAGGTTTCAAAAAAAAATTTCAAAACAAGGTGACAAATGTACAAGTGACCATTCCAATGAGTGAGCTATTATTAATGACTAATATTAATTTGACATAACTTGTTCTCAAATTTTTTTTTTTTGGTCAGAAACAAGAAACTATATTGGAGTAGTGAAACCATTACAACCGGTAGCTATAGCATCCGCGCAAATTAGATCTATCAAATGAAAGGAGGGAAAAACAGCTCAACATTGGACAGAGGAAAAACAACCATGGGCCTTGTTCTCAATTTGACACCACACAAATTGTACCTTGGGTTGCTGCGGCACAGTTGGCAATCGTTCGTTTGCCCCTCGATGTTGCTGCAACCACACCTTCTCTGCCATTGTGATGAGTAGCCTTTGGATTTGCACAGTAAGTTATCAAGAAAATTATCAAAGAAGTTGTAAATTTATTGGACTTCCGCTAGTCATATACTTTTCATTTTAGCTAATTTAGTCTTAAACCTATTACACTTATGTTAATTTATTTACAAACCTTTCAATTGTGCATTTTTAATCCTAAATCTTTTGATGATTTGCAAATTTAATTTTAAACATTTTAATAATTTATCAATTTTGTCTTTTCGACTTTTGATCGAAATTCACTAAAGTAGGTAATTATTTGAAATTGTCTGATTTTTTCTTTTTCTTTTTTCTGCTTTTCGTTTTTTTTTCTAACCCAAGGCCAACAAGGCCATCGGTTGATCCTCACCAACCACGATTGAGTGTGTCAGTCCATGCTTAGATCTAGGTAAGGGCTACGACGCCGTAGACATTCAACAAGTGAAGGTTGCGGCCCTCATCTAGACCAAATGAGGGTGCTTCGACCCTCATCAGCCAATAGGCAAGGGCCAAACGCCTTCTCTCATGGTTGAGGAGGGCCATGCTGACCTAGAGTTAGAAAAAATGCAGGAAAGAAAAATAAAAAAATAAAAAAAAGAAAATTTTATAATAAATTTGAAAAAAAAAACTGTCCATGTCAACATCGGCCATATCTCATAAGGCAATTGACATTGACTAGATTGTCATGCCAATAATTTCTAGCTAAAATTTTCTAGAATGATTAAATTGACACAATTAGAAGAATTAGGACTAAATTAGCTTAAACGTAATAAATTTATAACTAAATTGGCTCAATTGAGAGGTTCATGACTAAATTAACACAACTGCAATAAATTTAGGACTTCCTCGATAATTTCCTTGTGAGTTGCCATATTGTGAATTACTCGTGAATCGAAGGATGCCTGTAGACCTTCGATTTGGGTTGTTTGTGGCAAGCAACCTTCGGTCAGAACCCATGACCTCCAATCCAAGGTCACGTCCATTGTCGTGATTATTGGAACCAAATAATTATATAAACTTTGGTAATATGGAGCAATAGCACAAATACTTAAATGGAGGGAGAACTTCTTACTGAAATGTTTTCTCTTTGGCTTGGAACATATAACTCTCAAATTCAGAGTTATATATAGAAGTTGAATGCCTGCAAATGTCAACAATAGCATTTAATGAAGAAAGCAAAAACAGCCCATACATGGTTGTCCTAAGCACAAATGTCAACGATAAACACACAATAAATATGAACATACAATGTCAAAAGACGCCCGACAACTACGGTAACAAAATTCTTCAACTGCCCGTTTTGAAGAAAATGTTAGCACCCTTTATTTTTTAAGTTGGTGAAGAACAAGCAGCTCACCATAAATCAAGACTTTCTTTATTTTTTTGTCCTCTTTCATTTGTTGATTAGAGCTGTTGTCATCAAAAATCAATTTTACTATTATTTTAATAGCCTCCCTTAATGTGATTGGAAATTAACAACACCAAGCAATTTTTTTGAATTTTTCGAACGACTCTATTTTTTTTTGGTTTTGCCAAAATATCTGCAACATGATCTTATGATCTATAGAAATTAAGCTCAATCTCACAATCTTTGGTTAACTTCCGATTTTTTTGGTGTGCGGCGACTTGAGAGTCTCTGTTTCGTCTCTGCAGGGAATGACTCGCGGGGGATGTTCTCCTGAATATATGCCCGGTGCCGACGTACTTGGCCTGGAGATGCTGGAGCTGGGAATTGATGTTGAACCTGTCGCTGGCCTGCACGAGAAAAAAACGCGAAAGATTACAAATTGAGGAGGGGTAGGGTTTTTTTGGGGGCTCGGCTCCGAGGAGAAGCAAGAAGACACCGCCGGCGTCGGCATCGGCGGCGGCGGCGGTGGCAGCGGAGAGAGATTGCGGCTTATCTGCATGTTTGGATGTTGAGGATGCTCGATAATCTCGTCAAGCCTATGATGAGCCCTATTTCGCCCAATTATGTTGTTGTAATGCTCGATAATCTCGTCAAGCCTATGACGAGCCCTATTTCGCCCAATTATGTTGTTGTAGGACCCCCCCCCTTTTTTTTAAAGCTATTTTGGTTTATGAAATGAAAGCTCTTTTTATCTCTTGGATAATTACACAAATAATTTGTAAAAATTGATCGTATGTGTAATATCGTGCATGAACTTTTAATCTATTCAATATAATTTTTTAAACTTTAACTCAATATATAAAGTCATAATTTAGTCCATATAACCCATTCATTTACCTTGATAAGAATTAAGTAACACCAGATCGATACGCAACACAATACAACAACACGTAATTTCTTAAAAATTTTGGATCATTTTAATTGTTTTGATTGTTTTGATTACAATTTGCATCTATTTATGAGAAAATACACAGGTAAATTTTGTCACATGATATTGGTGTTATAGGAAAAAGAGGATCCATGTTCATTTTACTAATAAATTAGAGCTTGTAAAATTTTTAAATTATCCTTTTTTTCTGGCTAATTTTAAATTTAGTGGATCATAGATAAAATTATTTTCATTTTTATTTTGATCTCAATGAACTCTTTTAAATGATTTCAGATACACTTAACGAAAAGAAATCCAAACGTAAAAAGCAAAAAAAAAAGAAAAAAGAAGTGCAAAAATTGTACGGGCATTTTACATGCAATTTTCCGTGCCTTAGCCATGGGCATTTTTCTTCCCAAATTATTGAAACATAATCTAAATTTCCTCAATTTAACCCTAATCACCAAATCTCCAAAATTTTCAAATTGAATATTAGGTTTATTTATTTATAGAAGAAAAGGGGGCATTCACTTTATCTGATAAGCCCCATCTCTTACCAACTCCATATCTTTCAATCCGCCATTCCAGATAACATTCTCAACTGACCAGCCTCTATCTATGAGAAAACGCATGAGTAACCTCAGTCACATGATGACCATTTGGTGTTGCAGAAAGACAATTGAGATTAAGCCATAAAGGCCCTCAATTTTTCAGTACTTATATTTATCAATGTTGAAAATGAAAGTAAAATATGCTCCATAATAACTGAATATTGAATACCAAACAATACCAGTTTGTTAACTAAGCATGAGCACCTTTAATAAGTTTTTTGCAAAATATTTGACAAGATTCTTATTGCCAGTAAGTATCTTTTTTCTATTGAATGAATAAGTGGCCTTCCCTTGCCTAGCAATTTGGTGATTTTCTGACTTAATTAAACCTTTTAAGCTTATTTTTTTATTATGATAACAAAATGTGTTTAATTTTACTAAGTGCTAAATATTTAAGTTTTCAAGACTTAATCAAGTTATCAAATAACCTGCAAATTTGGAAACTACTCTCCTCGGATTAACTCTTAGTAAACACCATTTTAATGTATTGTAGATGTAAATTTGTTGACTATACATAAAATTTAGATGCAAACCAGTAAGTTACTGATCACCTTGACATTGAAATAAAAATATTAGATATTTTATGTTGACTTTAGTAAATCTAAATATGAAGTAGTAATTTCTTTTACAAGTAAAAAAAAAAAAAAAAGGTGAAAATAGGCGATCGGTATTTACTCTCTATATGTTAGGTCTCACTGTCATCGTGAAATATTAGATTTTAACCATGACTTTTCAATGCAATGGTAAGTATACAAACATGTTGAGTTGGGATTTTCTTCGTAAATTGCTTGACTGTGATTAACTCTTTTATATTGGGCTACCACGTTTGGTGATATACAAGAAACATTAAATATTTTTACATATCTACGAATTAAATTAAACATACATCAAAAGTCCATTAAATCACATTGAATAGATTAAAATCCAAAGATCACATCGCATATTGAATTAAAGTTCAGCTCATATTAAATAAATTAAAGTTTACGAACCACGTTGTACACTATGCGTAAGTTCGAAAATCATTCCGAAGCCCTAGGCTTATCATTGCACAACCCAAGACAAACTCATCAACTGAGTCCACTCTGCGCAGCTCATTCCCTTCAAGCTCATCAGAATTGAATTCACCAGGTCCACCCATTAATCTCGTCAAGGCTTTGAAACTCACCTGAATCGACGTCACGTTCAGGCCAAGAGGTTGAGAGGGAAACAGCGATTTTTTCGATTACGGTTCTTGAATGAGTTGGAGTCGCTTTTCCTCGCCGATTTAAACTTCGCGCCATCACAACAGAGGACTTCCCCCGCCGCCCTCCCCACGCCTTCGGCCATCTTTTCGCCGCTGTTTCTCACCATTCCGAAGCCGTGCGCACCCCCTTGTTTCCGAGACGACCGGGATCCCGAGGCGCGCTGATATCCAGTTTGAAGCTCTTCCGCATGTATATTGGACATAGGTGGAAAACAAGTATTATAAATGTAGGTAGATATCAATGACCGGGCATGACGAACGAATGAATAGAATCTAATTTTGGCTAGAGGTTCAATATATAATATAGATAGAAATATAATTTAATAGGTTGAAATTCATAATTGATCCCTCAAATTTACGCACTAAAATGAATCTTTGATAAGTTCTATAATAGCTAGATTGGTCTAACAACAAAAAGTAATTTTTACATTTTTTTTTTCAAGTTAATCTCTCGAGTGAGGATAATATGACAATTTAAATTTGGAGACAACATTTTAAATACTTTAATATAATTCATAGACTAAATTGAACATATATTGAAAATCTAGGGACCTAATTGTACAATAAATTAGAATTTAGGGACCATATGAAATAAATTTAACGTTAAGGGATGAATTATGCAATTTTATATAACAAAGGTAGTTTTGAGGAGCAAGCGCAGGGATTTTAAAGCCGTCTTTTTCGGGGATTCATAGGTCTTCTTCATCCGCGAAAACCGTCTGGAGCGTCGGTTATCGTAGATAACCGCAGCGGTTTTCTTATTCGGAGGCGCCGTTTTTTAGAGAGAGAGAAACAGATACCGTACGCAGAGAGTGAAAGAGGCTTCGAGAGAGTGAAAAATCGATCCGTTTCTCCCCTGGCCGAGAAGTCTGATTGATCCCGATCTCCATTGAAGCTTCGCCACCTGGCCCGTGTCTTTGTCCGCGACAAGTTTCCATGGCTGTCTCGGGTTTCACTTGATCATCAATCGTGATTAGAACTCTGTTTCATTGAGGCGTTTCTCGGTGGTCGACAGTGCTGGTCTGTTTGTCAGAAGTGGCCTGGAGTTTGTGTAACGCTTCGACAATGATGACCGGAGGTAAGCTTTACTCAATCTTTTTCTCCTTTTATATTTTCATCATGCTGATCATGTGTTGAATTATAATTTGTGACGCTGTGTGTTCGAAGATCTTCGAATGATCGGTGACGGTCAATGGCGGTGTTGTAGTAATGGATGGTGTTCGGAGGCGACGGCCATGGCAGCGATGGTTTTCGGTAAGATTTGAACCCTACGTGTTATTTTCTTTTTTCTGCTTCACAAAATGCCTACCGCCAGTGTCAATCTTACAGCCGAGACAACAGTTATACGGCCTCTATTTGAAGCCAAGACTGTACATAACCCTCGAGGTAAGCAATTTTATTCACTATATGCTTGTTGCAGTAGAATGAGGTTTGGCTGTCATTTGGGAATATCATTGCTGCATATAAGGTGCCTTTTATCACAGATTTTCTGTGTCGATTACTCCATCTACTAGGTTGAAGTGTAAGCTTTTATATCTCTTTGGCTTGTCACAGATACGTATCAAGAGTTGGGTTTTACTCACTTACGATGCACTTCCTTGTTAGATGGAAAAAAAAAAAAAAAAAAAAGAGCCAAAGGTTACGTAAAAAGAAAAGCTGTTGGGCACGACTATAAAAGGTTTTCTTTTGAAATATTGAACTGGTCACTTTAGGAATCTTTTTTTAGTATGGAGAGTCTCAGTCACGATTATAATCAAATAGTTAGAGTTGTCGCCAGTACAGAAATGTTGCCAGTGCTTGCAATAACTATACCTTTTTTTTATGTCATCGTCATTGGTCAGCCTTGGCTTCATGAATCTGTGTTGCTCATTGAGAGTAGTCCAGAAATTCTTACTTCAACTGAGCTCAACGTGGAGTTGAAATCTCTATTGCTCATTGAGATTTGGTGTGCTTATTTTAGCATGGAAATTCGGCAGTCATAATGCATGACAGGAAACTTCATTGTTTTGACTAAACTTATGCACTATATTGATTTATCAATTTCAAACCATGAGAACCTAGCTAGGGAAAACGGGGCAAATTACAAAGGATAAAATATGTTGCTTTTGCTAGCCTTTCTTGTGGAAAAACCATATTCGTGGCAATGGAGACTGAATTGTGGTCCCTAATTTGACTGAACAATTTAATTTGATAGCTAGTTTTAGACTCTAAAATCCTCATTACTTATTATTGCTGAACACTTGGATGCAGGTTGCTGGTTGGATTTGAAAGAAAAATCTCTTGCTGTAGTTTTAGAGGCTAGTTGTATTGCTTTTTAAGTGGATCAGAGTCGACACTCCATGTTCATTGGCGGAACTCACCAAGTTTTGGATTGGTACTCATATCTACAAAATGGTTTTGTGTCATCTATTAAAAAATTGTAGACTCTTTCAATAGAACAGTTGAAAGAACAAATCTAGTATGGAAAATGTAGGGGAAGTTGTATTTCCCATTATGAGCTAGTGTGGGTCCCTAGAATTTTGTAAGTTGATCAGTCGGGTCTAGTTTAGTGAGTGTGGGCAATGACTGCTCTAGCATTGTATTTAGTTTGTTTGCTTCAGATCAATTAACTCTAGAAGCCTAAGGTTCTCATTTTTTGGAACATGAGATGTGTCTGTGCTGAAATTTCATCTGGTATATTTACTATCTTTGATATGATTTATGTGGTGATGAAGTAAGCATATTAGGTGGCCTTGTTCATCTCCTCGCTCCCGTCCCGTGCTCTACTCAAACTGAGAGGCTTACAGGGAGAGTTTAGAGAGAGAAAGCGAGCTTCGATGGAGTCAACCATATCCAAGACTCTCTCTCCAGCCTCAGCTCCATCCTCCCTCAACCCCTTCGTCTTCCGCCTTTACGGCTACGTTACCCGATCGCTGCATCGCCGATGCAAGTGGGTGTTTGGCACCAATGATCGCATCACCTTTGGCATAAACCCCGGAGGGTTGCGTGAAACTTGGTAAGAGTTAGTGGCTAGCAAAGTGCTGACCACTATAAGAATTTCTTCCTTATATTGAGTCAACCTTGAACTTTGCGAATTCGCCGAAAATTAGTTTGATATGAGGGAGGTAGAGAGAGATTGAGAGAAGGAGGGAGGTAGAAATAGAGAGACAGGCCTTCCGTATTATTCGGATCAAACAGAAGGCCTGTCTCTCTATTTCTACCTACCTCCCTCTCTCAATCTCTCTCTACCTCCCTCCCTCATATCAAACTGATTTTTTGGCGAATTTGCAAAGTTCAAGGTCCTGATGACTCAATATAAGGAAGAAATTGTTATAGTGGTCAGCACTTTGGTAGCGGCCAATTCTTATCAGGCTTCACTCAAACCTCTGGGGGTTACTCAAACCTCTGGGGGTTATGCCGAAGGTGATGCCATCAATGGTGCCAAACACCTGTCTCGGCTAATCGCCCACAGGCTCCGCTGCATCTACATCAACTACATCCCCACCTGGAGCCTCGCTCCGGCCCCATCTGTCTCCCTCGGTTCCCACGAGGTTCCGCTTGCGGTGCATTCCGAGCTCCACTGCTCTTCTCGGTGGATGCGGTGGCGGTGGCGGAGTTGATGGTGAGGATGGAAAGGAGAAATCGGTCTTGGATGGAGCCGAGGCGGCCTCAGGGGTGTTACCTCCGATGTCATAATTCTCGACGTTGGAGTAAGGCCCACCCTCTCTCTCTCTCTCTCTCTCTCTCTCTCTCTCTCTCTCTCTCTCTCTCTCTCTATATATATATATATCTCGCACTTAATGTGAATGTACGAGCTAAAGCTTCGATTTTTTTTTTCTTTTTTTGGTGTGCGGCCACTTGAGTGTCTCTGTTTCGTCTCTACAGGGAATGACTCGTGGGGGATGTGCAGCGAGCGTGAAGAGAATTTTGGAAAATCAAGTGAGTTTGCCATTGCTTTCGTTTTGCTATTATAATCTCTAAGGTAACTGGGATCGTCCATTTTTCATAATAAAAAATTGTTCATCAACTTAAATTAAACTTAGCGTGACAGAACAGTCATCCCCCGGGTTACGCTTTTTGTCCTCTCTTATATGTGAAGAGAAATAAGGTTTTAAATGATCTTATGTGGGGTCAAAGAATGGCAGGAGAAATGGCTTTTATCAATTTTTGTGCTAAGATTTGAACCCTGTGTGTTTTTTATTTTTCTGCTCTAACTTTGGACAGCCACAGGTATCCACCGCAAGGGTCAATCTTACAACTGAGACAGCAATTGTTGGCCTGTTTCTGAAACCAAGGCTGTACCTAATTGGCAAAAGGAGTTGGAGATAAACACTTGCAAATCACTCAGACAAGTTGTGGCTTAAGTCTAAGTGAGTTTACCATTGCTTTTCTCTTTCTCGTAACTTGTGAAGAATCATCCATTTTTCCTCATGAAAAGAATCGCCATTGACTTCAATTAAACTTAGTGTGAGAAATGTCATTTTCTGGGTGTGATTTGAACCGGGCATGGTTTTCTCTTTTTTCTACTCTAAACATTGGACAGCCACAAGTATCTGCCACCAGCGTCAATCTGACAACCAGGATAGCAGTTGTATGGCCAGTATCTGAAGCCAAGGATGGCAAAAAGTGTTGGGAGAAACACTTGCAGCAAACTTGACAAATTTTGCCTTCATGTCTAACCCTCGACATAAGTAGTTTTATTCACCATCTGCTTGTTGCATCCGAATGAGGTTTGGCTGACATTTGTGAATATCATTGCCACATATAACGTACATTTTATCACAGATTTTCTTTGTTGATGACTCATCTAAAAGTTGGAAGTACAAGCTCTTAAATCTGTAGTTTTCCCTGTCATATAATACAAACTACCTCGGATAAGAATATTTTTAATGCAGTGGGTGGTTGGCAAGTTCTCTGGATGCTCTTGTGGATTTGGTTGTGAGAAGCAAGCAATTGATGAGGCTATTGAGGAAATGAATGGACTTATCATTGAGGAAAAAGTTCAGCCTCAAGGTTCAGGTAGAGACTGAGATGGTGATCGCAGTTGTGATTGTGGTCATGATTGTGGTCCTAGTCAAGACTCTGGTGGTGGACATGGAGGTAGAGGTGGAGAGTGCTTTAAGTGTGACAAGCCTGGGCATTGTAGAAGGGAGTGTCCTCGTGAAGGGGGCTGGGGAGGTAGGTATGGAGGGAGGGATGACAGGTATGGAGTTGGTGGTGGTGGGCACTATGGTCCTGATCGAAATGGTGATCGATCTGGAGGGTGCAATAGGGATAGTGGTAGTCAAGGAGGATCAGGAAATGCTCCTATAATCAGGACCGTTCTGGTCCCTATGAACATTGTGGTACAGGGAACTTCTGTCTGGGGTAGAAAGAATACTACTGATAGCTATGCACATAGTTTTTTCCAGTTATAGTAAAGCAGTTGATTCTGCGCTGATTGAAAAATATTTTGTGCTTGTAGCAGAGCAATTGGAGGTACTGCTGTTACTTTCTGGAGGTGTCAAAGTCCCTTCTGCTGAATCTCTTCTTTATTATTCTATGGGTGGACAAATCTGCTTGATCAGTCTTTTGTTGTGCGAACTTTGGCTAAAAGATTCAACTGTTTAATATCCGTGAATGCTTGTTTTGATGTTATGGTCTGACGGCATTGGTTGCTTGACTTAAACAACCCAATTTGGCCTTAAGCTTTCAATGATATGATCGGTACTGGATTCTCTTTCACTCATGCTTTAGCAATTGCAAATGCGTCTCTTGGTCGACTTCTTCATTGGCATTTGTGACTGTGGAGTGCAGACAGCTTTTTGGTGTCTATATGGCTCTTTTGAGGATAGGGCAAGAAATTCAACTGTGGACGTAATGCGTTTTTTCTATGCAAAAGAGAAGCTGCCTTAGAAATGGATGCCCGTTTTGGCTACAAATTTTCAGATGTCTTACTTTTTGAAAAGGAGTTAAGCGGGTAAGCTCTATGTTTTTTATACACATTTGGTTAGCACTCTATTAATCCTGCTAAGTTTCTGGCGGGATTATTGGCTGTTTGGATGCATGGTCATGTTGCTTTCGTGTCATAGGACATGGCTGTAGTCTTAAAAATTCTGAAAAGTCCTTTTGGCCTCAAGAAGCTATTCCTTTATGCAATTAACTCCGTAAAATCCAGTAGCACCTTCCCCACATGATTGCTGGTCTCTGTCTCCTCCATGTGCATGGTGCTGCTATTGTCTTAGGTTTCCTTGATAAATTTCCCTTTCAGGTGTAATGACGTCTCTTCCTATGAATCGGCAATGTTGTTATAAACACACGGTTCTTTTCACTTCAGCGGCTTTGCGTGCATTAATGATCATGTATCTTCCCCTAATTCTTTTAAAAGTTGTGCTTGCTCCATCTGAAATCGATACTGGATTTGTAACTCCTAGATGAGATACACTCTTAGCATTAGCAAAAACTGGATATGATCATTTCCTTTTCAGATTTTCTCTGTAGTTACTCGGTTAAGGTTATTGTGCATTCTTAACTACGGCTCTGTAAATGTTTCGAGTCATTTTAAGTTGGAGAAATCTCTGCAGCACCCCCAAAACTTTTTTGTTCTAGTTGGTATACAAAATTGTGGATTGTTGTTTCGCACGTCTCATAGTCCGAGTAATATGACCATTTCTTGCTCATTGTTCACTTGCAAGCCTCATTCACATACCCAGCAGAGGCGGTTCTTGAACAGAGCAAGCCTTGCCTTCGTTTCACATTCTTGAATGACCTGGCAAGGGTATTTTGACCAACCGCGCTTCATGAGATGTGGACCTTAAAATGACTCAAAGGGGATGATACACCGCTTCGATTCCCTCTTTACCAATTCAAGAAAGATGACAGGATTTCGTTCTAGCAAGCTCAACGACTGCAAAATTTGATTGATCAGAACAGGGTGCATTGTGCACGCGGGTCCCGTTCTTTCTGAGGCGGAGTGTTTTCGTCTGTTACGCCTCCATATACGACAAGCAGGGACAGCACATAATGGTATAGTCTCGGGGTGTCGCCAGGATGATCACATCCTAGCGACATGATGTTGTGAGTGCCCCAAGCTTTGACTCTTCCTATATAAGAAAAGCTGGAGGCAGGAGACCCACCACAACCCAATCTCGCACGGGCCCTAGAAAGGGAGGCGTCTCCGATGGGTGATCTTGGCAACACAGGCGCTGTCCCTTTGCCTTTATTTGGTATTCATTCATACGGTTCTCGCTATTATATCAACACCTGTGTTTTCAAGTCACCCCTTTGAGATGATCACACTCTTTCCCTTCCACATATCGATAATGACCCTCCCAAATTAATTGGTATGGCTTCTTTGTCTCATTGAGATCGGGTGACTCGCTTTTAGGGTTCAACGTGGTGATTGAGGTGCTTTGGAAATTCAATTTCATGGTTGTACTAAGCTTCTTTTTCCATATTTGTAATAAGAATCTGTGCCAATTTTTTGTCGCCATTATTTTTAGGGAAGTATACTACAATTATGTAAAACTACTGATTGTTGCTCTAGCTGCTTCCTTTAGTCACGACGAGTTGAGATTAAAGTGCTCATTAGTGATTCACCCCAGTAGAGCATGAATGAGGTCATAATAACCTCCTGGACCAGAGGTGGTGTAGAAGAAGTAAAGTCTCTCCAATTCCTCCTCATAGTTTGGATGATCTTGCACAGGTTGACAGTTTGATGCAGTGCAATTTTATGCCAAAAACTCAAGGTACAAGTGGTAAATATGAAGAAATGGCTTTACATCTGAAATGTATGCCGATCCTTGCCAGCCACAAGTGAGGGTGTGGGTGCTCGGTCTGTTGCCTAGATCTAGCGAGGGCCGCAACGCCCTTGCCAGATCTGGCCAGACGAGGGCATGGCGGCCCTCACTCGATCTAGGCGTGCCCAGTGCTAGTGAGGGTTAGCCGGCGACCATCACCAGCCTAAATGGAGGAAAAAAAATAAAGAAAAGCAAAGAAAGAGAAAGAATTATCAAATAATTACTAATTGGTTGTGGAAGTGTCGTAGAAAGAATATGAGAAAATTGTACCAGGCAACTTGAGAAACATTTATACCTAATTGTAGTACAAGTATAACACTCCAATAAAATTCGTCTCCCACAACTATTACATTTTAATTTTCTCGCACCACACACAAAACACTTAAAGCAAACTAGCTTTTATGAAGACGCAACCGCAACTCTTATTTTTCTCTCCGTTATGGACGGGCAACTTTCTTTTTTCTAATTGTGAAGCTATTGCCGTTGCGGCTTTTGTGTGGTTTTCACCAAAGCTCATCGTTTTGTGGCTTGCCAAACAAATGCTTCTAATGGCCTTAATTCATAGCTAGGATAAATATCAAATTAGTTTTAAATTTATTATATGTATGCCAATTCAGTTACAACTTCTTTAATTTTCTGAATGTAGTCTTATATATTTGCGTGAAATTCTAATGTAATTTTTTTGGTTGCTTGCCGTCGAGAAAATTGCTAGCATGACGTTTAATCATCATCAACTATCCTATGTGGCACTGTCCTTTATGGCATTGGACAACTTTATTCGAAATAATGTTTTATGGATCACTACGACAATTTCTATTGGTAAAAAATTCAACAGCCATATTAAGTTGCTTTTGAAACTCTTCAACTGCCTTATCTTCTTCCTTTAACCACTTCAATTGTATGCCACTATCAAAAGAAGACGAAAATGGGTTTTTTTTTTTTTTTTTTTTTTTTTTTTAGTCAGTCTACTCTATTCTTACTCTACACTCATCAGATTTGCCCCGCTTTTGCGGGGGCGTGGGAGTCGCAACCCACTCTCGAAACTTACGCGTCCCTACCCCCATCCCCCCGAGGAGGTGGGGATTTGAACCCCTCACCTCCCCTTCCATGATGGAAGGGTGGCCACTGGGACGAACCCCCAATGGTTACGAAAAGGGTTGACTAGACTTGAATTCTCGCACTTCTTCAATTAAGCGCATTTGCCAATTGCGGCTTGTTTACTTTTCTAGCTAGCTGTATGTCCGCGGGATTCAATACAATCGCGTGGTTATAATATGAGAATGTGGACTCTGTTATTAACAAATGATTCATCTATAACTATTGAAGATGTAAAGTTTACTTTCCGTATTAATATGGGTCTAAAAAGTAATATATTTTTAAGTAAATTCTCCTTCACCATGGTAGATTTTGCTCTCTTCTCAGTGTAAGAACTATTTTAAATTTCAAAATGAAAAACCATATTCAACCACATAATAGGCCACATTACACATGACACTTTTAGCTAGAACAATCCACAAGGGAAGTAGGATTTAAATTCCTTTGGTCCCTCTCACTTTTGTTTTTTTATTAATGAAAGACAGATAGCAATGTTTGTAGGGGAAGGTAAGTTAGAGACAATGTAACAGGATGGGGCAAGGCACCCATCCTTCAAGGAAATGCCCATTATGGAGGTCGCATTCCTTCTCACCAAATCTGTGCAAAAAGGTGGTTTGTGGTCGCCAGTCATGCAACGTTCCCCCGAAACCGAGCATAATCACCTCCGAATCTACATTAGAACAAACTCCACTTTTAAATTCCATTTGTTTGAAGAAAAACTGTTTTTGAACAGTTATTTTCTGACTTTGCAGCATTTGTATGATATAAAATTAATCGATCTAGCGAAAACGTTTTCCAAAAACTGAAAACAACAATTTTAGATAGGAGGAAAATGATTTCTCTTTCTGATAAGATGGAAATCACTTTCTTCAAATGACTAAATAAATGAAAATTGACTATTTTCTTTGAAAATGATTTTCATAAAAAATATTTTTCTTTATCATAAAATTTCAGTGAAACAAATATATCCTTAATGTTAATCCATGACATAGTTTAGATTTTCCTCCATCCCCTATCCATCATGTTCCACTAGTTCTCCATTGAATCACCACAATTTTCAGAGATCTCTCATATGTTCTACTAGCACATATCAACCACCGTTCTACTTAGCTGCTACCATCACAGAAAGTACAAGCACAACGACATAAATTTCCCATTGCCTAATCAGCTCTCACGGGTTGTTCTAGAACACAGTTGTCCTCCATGAATTTCATTTTAGAAATTTTCACGAGAAAATGTTATAATCTTCTTAATATTGTGTGGAGAAACAAACTATATTTATCATGACATCGTAATTTACGGAAAAGGCGTATATTATAATTGATATCTAGAAGTAAAGTTGATTATCAAACTTTTTAAATAAATGTACTTGCTTAAATTGTGAAATAGACCTACTTAAGTATAAATTGGCTATGATTGTTTTCTCAGCTTGCAAAGAAAATTAAAGAGTTATTATTCCTTAATTGTACAAAAATTAGCTTACCATCAAAAAGTTATTAAGTGAAGAAAATTTGATCCAAATAGGAAGTTTCTTAATTTGAATAAGTTTTCTATTTTGGATCATATTCTCTAATATATATATAAGAAGTGGGTTTTCTGTTGTGAAGAGTATCAAGGAGATGGCTTTTTTCATGAATTACACCATCAAGCAATCTAAGATTGTTGAAGCTATTAATTCCTGTGGATAAAATTAGTGAATTCCATTATGAGATTAAGATATTATTTTGTGAAGAATTATGATGACTAAATATCTTGTGAGTTATTTGATAATATTAGAGGCTGGAAAAGTTAGAATATTTAATTGACTCAAGTGTTATTGTAATCTCTATTTTATCGCTTGATCTACACTTGTGCTGCTCTCATCCTAGAGTAAATGTAGTGTCCAAGTTATTTCTTTATTCTATTTATCTTATTATTTGATCGCTTATTTCCAGCCACCGTTGTTGCATCTAAATGCTTATTTCTTCCAAATTAGCGACCAAAACTGTAACATCTCGGGCCCCATTTGTGTGATATTATCTTTTAATGACACCGAGTCCTCACGCTTTAAAACGCGTCCCACATATTAAAGGGACCCAAGCCTTATAAACAAGGCCCAGGACTCCCCCCTAAGCGATGTGGGACAAGAGGGAGAGGATCCCTTCCTTGCGCACGTCCGGGGACCGAGGCGCGGATGCACCGCCATCCCTCCTCCCCGCGCACCGCCGCTCGGGCCGTCACAAAAACCAAAATCGATGAATCCCATCATCACTCAGATTCATAAGGCCAAGAAATATGGGAACAAAATAATGTCAACAAGCGGTGAATTCACGACAGAACTTACGCGCAATCATTATTCCTAGTAGAAACAAACGAAAATTGAATAAATAAACTATTCAATTGATGTAGTAGCACTTAATGCAAAGTTATAATGTACATATCTTCTAGTAGTTGAAGTACCACGCATGCAAACTTATAATACACTCATAGCCCAAGATTCAAAGTCCTATAAAATCAAGAATATTTTGTGAATGTTGTTCGGAAGGTTGGAACCTCGGAAGGCTATAAGATGTCCCAAGGAGGTTTGACGGATCACTAAGCACGCACAAAGGCTCCCCTTGCGAGGTGGTATTAGCACTTGGTATAGGCTTCCCAACTCCTACTAATTTCAACTTGGTTTTCTTATTTGATTATTGTCGATAACCTTTTTTGGGCTGGTTAATAGCTTTGGAGTCCATCTTACTCTTTTGAACACAAATTTTCACAAGTTTCAGTACTTGATTATGCTAGATTAATCTAATACCTTGTTGCTAGCTTTTTCCTTTTACGTGAGACGTTTTTCATGTGGTATTTCCATTTTACTGCTTAACATGGTTCTAGAAGTGCATGCACGGATACTCAAGCAAATTAATCGATAATAAAGCATATAAAGTATGGAAAGCAAAATAGCCCGAGCCATATCGGGCAAAATTAATATAATACCTCGTTCATACACCCTGGAAAGGACTCCCGTGAGTGGTATATGAAAGTATAATCAATGAGGAATCCAAACCATGGATGTCTTAAGTTGCCAAATACTCAACCCCTTCGTCTTCCGCCTCAACCGCTACGTCTCCCGGTCGCTGCATCGCCGATGCCTCCCGTCTCGGCTCCGCTGCATCTACGCCGACCGCATCCGCAGCCTGAGCCTCGCTCTGGTGCCGTCTCTGTCTCCCCCGGCTCCCGCGAGGTTCCGCTTGCGGTGCGTTCCGAGCTCCGCTGCTCCTATTGGCACATTCGGCGGATGCGGCGGTGGCGGCGGAGTCGACGGTGAGGATGGGAAGGAGAAATCGGTCGTGGATGGAGCCGAGGAGGCCTCCGGGGCGTCATCTCCGATGTCATAATTCTCGACGTCGGAGTAAGCCCCCTCTTTCTATCTCTCTTTCTATATCTCCTGCACTTTATGTACGATCTAAAGCTTCGATTTTTTTTTTTTTTTGGGTGCGGCCACTTGAGTGGCTCTGTTTCGTCTCTGCAGGGAATGACTCGTGGGGGATGTGCAGGGAGTGTGAAGAGAATTTGGGAAAATCAAGTGAGTTTGCCATTGCTTTCGTTTTGCTATTATAATCTCTAAGGTAACTGGGATCGTCCATTTTTCATAATAAAAAATTAGTCATTAACTTAAATTAAACTTAGTGTGACAGAACAGTCATCCCTCGGGCTACGCTTTTTTTCCTCTCATAATTGTGAAGAGAAATAAGGTTTTAAATGATCTCTTATGTGGGGTCAAAGAATGGCAGGGGAAATGGCTTTCCTCATTTTTTTGGTAAGATTTGAACTCTGTGTGTGTTTTTTTCTTTTTTATGCTCTAACATGGAACAGCCACAAGTACCTGCCGCCAGTGTCAATCTTACGGCCGAGACAGCAGTTATATGGCCTCTATTTGAAGCCGAGGCTGTACATAACCGGCAAAAAGAGTTAGGAGAAACAGTTGCAAAACACTTGACAAATTGTGGCTTTAAGTCTAACCTCAAGGTAAGCAGTTTTATTCACCATATGCTTGTTGCAGTAGGATGAGGTTTGGCTGTCATTTGTGAATATCATTGCTGCACATAACGTGCCTTTTATCACAGATTTTCTGTGTCGATTACTCCATCTACTAGTTTAAGGTATGAACTTTTACTCCATCCACTTAAGATGCACTTCCTTGTCATTAGAAGAAAACAAAGGCCAAAGGTTACGTAGCAATGAAAGCTGTTGGGCACTACTGTAAAAGGTCTTCTTTTGAAATATTGAACTGGCCACTTTAGGAATCTTTCCTGAGTATGGAGAATCTCAATCACAATTGTAATCAAATAGTTAGAGTTGTCGCTAGCACAGAAATGTTGCCAGCCCTTGAGTTGCTACATTTGTTCAACATGATGCTTGCAATAACTGTACCTTTTTTGTGTCATCATCATTGGTCAGCCTTGGCTTCATGAATCTTTGTTGCTTATTGAGATTTTGGGGTTTAACAAGCCACACAGCGTGCAAATACCGTACTTATTTTAGTGTTGAAATTTGGCAGTCACAATGCATGACGGTAGAGGACAACCAAATAAAACTTCATAGTTCTGACTAAACTTATGCAGCATATTGACTTGCGGTTTGAAACCCTAAGAACCTAGCTAGGGAAAAAGGGGCAAACTATGAAGGATTAAACATGTTGCTTTTGCTAGCTTTTCTTGCGGAAAAACCATATTTGTGGCAATGGAGACTGAATTGTGGTCCCTGATTTGACTGAACTATTTAATTTGATAGCTAGTTTTAGACTCTAAAAATCCTCATTACTTATTCTTGCTGAACGCTTGGATGCAGGTTGCTGGTTGGATTTGAATGAAAAATCTCTTGTTGTAGTTTTAGAGGCTAGTTGTATTGCTTTTTAAATGGATCAGAGTTGATACTCCATGTCCTGGGCATTCTACAAGGGAGTGTCCTAGTGAAGAGGGCAGAGGACATAGGTATTCAGGGAGGAATGACAGGTATGGAGGTGGAGGAGGTGGTGGTGGTGGTGGTGGACATTGTGGTCCTGATCGAAATGGTGATCAATCTGGCAGGCGCAATAGAGATTGTACTCAAGGAGGATCAGGAAATGACTGCTATAATCAGGACTTTTCTGGTCCCTATGGACGTTGTGTTACAGGAAACTTCTGTTCAGGGTAGAAAGAATACTCCTGATAGGTATGCACACAATTTTTTTCAGTTATAGTGAAGTTTTTTTTTGGTAAGGGTTATAGTGAAGTAGTTGATTCTGTGCTGATTGAAAAATATTTTGTGCTTGTAGCAGTGCGCAATTGGAGATACTGCTGTTTCTTGCTGGAGTTGTCAAAGTCTGTTCTGTTGCATCTCTTCTTCATGGTTCTCTGGGTGGACAATCTGCTTGATCAGACTGTTGATGTGTGAACTTTGGCTAAAAGATCTGACTGTATAATGTCTGTGAATGCTCGTTTTGATGTTTTGGTCCAGTGACATTGCTTGCTGGACTTAAACAATCAAATTTGGTCTTACCATTTCAATGCTATGATGGGTACTGGATTCTATTTCACTTACATGCTTTAGCAATGGCAAATGCATCTGAGATTGATCTTGGTTGACTTCTTCATTGCCATTCCTGACTACGGAGTGCAGACAGCTTTTTGGTGTCTAGACGGCTCTTTTAAGGACAGGGCGAAAGATTTACCTGTGGAAGTAATGCATTTCTCTTTGCAAAAGAGAAGCTGCCCTAGAAATGAATGCCTGTATTGGCTACAATTATTCAACTAACTTTTTGAAAGGAGTTAAGTAGGTAAACTCTATGTTTTGTTATACACATTTTATTATGTGAGCTTCCTGTCAATAATTTGCACTATATTAACTTTGGTAATCTTTTGGCAGGATTCTTGGCTGTTTGTGGTGTTTTAATACGCAGTCCCATTACTTTCATGTCATAGGATGTGGTTTTTGTCTTAAAAACTCTGAAAAGTCCTTTTGGCCTCAAGAAGCTATTCCTGTATGCAATTAACTTGGTAAAATTCCGTCTCACCTTCCACACATTGGGCTATGGTGGAGTTCCTTTCTCAGTAAAATGTGGAGATCTTTTGGAAGCTTTGGTGAGAATGGCAATTTGATTTTCATGATCTTCGTCCTAGCTATCTCCTGTCTCTTATTGCCATCTTCAGCAGAACAGTGCTTGTCTGTCTCATCCGTGTGCATGGTGCTACTTTTGTGTTAGGTTTCCTGGATAAATTTCCCTTTCAGGTGTAATGACGGCTCTTCCTATGAATCGGCTATGTTGCTAATAGGCACATGGTTCTTTTCACTTCTGCATTAATGATCTTCGCCATGCACTTTCAGCCAGTCATTTGTGATCATTTATCTTCCCCTAGTTCTTTTAGAAGTTGTGCTAGCTCCATTTGAAATTGATACTGGGTTTGTGACACCTAGATGTGGTATATTCTTGGCATAAGCCAAAAAGCCGATATGATCATTTCCTTTTCAGTTTTTTCTCTGCAGTTACTTGGTTAAGGTTATTGTGCATTTTAGCTATCGTTCTGTACATGAATTTTTAATTTTCTCGTTATGCATGTCAGAAAATGTGGAGATCAAATTGGCAATACGTGCTCAGCAGGGAAGAGTTATCTATTCGTATTGGAATTTGGTTAATTTTCAAGTAGAGGTTGACAGTACATTCTATCAATTTACTGTTAATCTATGCAGACTTTCTTTATATAGTTAATCTTTAATCTCAGAGCTAGTCACATAACTTGATCCCTAATTTCAGGGATCTGCTTAAATAGTTTTTTCATAATTTCAAAATCATTTTTGGAATCCCGAAAAAAATGAAGCTGAAATAGGAAACCCAAACGACCACAATTAAACAGTACAAGGATCTTAATCATCAATTTACAAAGTGCACGGGGAGGTGGTGGGGGATTCGCATCTGGAGCATTGAATTGGATGGTGAAGCCCTTGTTGAAGGGTTGGCAAAGGATCGCATTGTGTGGATGGCTGAAATGCTTGTGCGACTCCATCTATGTACCAGGCTCCGTGTGCGCACACTCGCTTATGTGTGTGAGAGAGCGCAGGGTTGGAGGAAGGTTGGCCTTTGTTTTAACTAGGAACTCCTCATATATGTAGGAGACAGTGATGGTTAAAGTAAATATATTGAATATCCTTTGAATGACCCGATGGACATAGTCAGTCATATTATGCGGAAACTGTGTGAAAACTTTTGTTTTTCAGTTGGATCCAATATGGATCATATTATCTCTTAATATGTGCTTGGCATAATATATTGTATTAACTCTATATAACAACTTTTCAAGCGATGTTAATCATTTTTCTTCTTTTACGCTATAAGGGCAAGTACATTGAGCATGGTAACCTATAACATTACCTAGTATATAACATACAAAAGAAGAGAGACTAATGCAGTTCATTGAATACAGCTTCCTACATGCATGAAATCATGCTAATCTCTCTGTCTCTCTCTTCTTCGAGTTCAAGCTCCTCCATGTTATTGGCAAAGTAGTGTGATTCTTCCTTTGATTAACTTGTTTTACGATGTGTCCTTATTCGAAGGGTGAGTTAACTTGTCTCATATTCCCCGTATGCTTCATTAAAATGACTAAACTATTCTTTTGATCCCCAAGTTTGAGCATTCTTTTCCTATCAAATCCTCTAAACTTTGAGTTTGTCTCATCAAATCATTGAATTTATTTAAAATTCCTTCAGCTCCAAATCTAATTGATTGGAACATTGGATTTGGAGCTGATACCTTATTCAATAACTTTTTTTGGCATACTATTTAATTACCACAAACACACCAATAGAATTTTAGCGTATTACACATAATTAGTATTTCTATTCTTACAAATTCTACAGTCTAGGGGTGATATCTACAACTTTACATAATGACTCAAGAATCTATCTATTTTAACACTTCGTTTGTTTCGTGGAAAACAAATGAATTGGAAAATATAATTTTATAGATGTTCACTTGTATCACTAAAACAAATCATCTATGGAAAATGTTTTCATTATTGATAACGATTTTTATTTAAATTTTTTTCATGAGAGATGAAAACGTTTTTCGTTCATTTATTTTTGTAAGTGATACAAGCCCTTAGTTTTTAGAAAATATTTTTCAAGTAATTTATTTTTCATGAAATAAACATGACATTAATTTCAAATTTTTTGACAAAGACTTTGCTTAAAGAATGCATAGTACAAAGGACAAAAAGTAATTCCACATGTTTCTCTTTGTCCCATGTCACCCAATCACGTTGCCTTCTCATGCCATTCTTGTTTGTTTTCCCTTTGATAACGGTCATGTCGTGCAACACGAATCTTAATTATATCCTAATTCTTTAGTTACATCGCACCAAAAAGATTTGAAGACCCAAGAACTATGTTTTCCCTTTTTTATATTTTTTTGATCGTCATGACTAATTAAAGGATAATTTGATGTTAATTAAAGGAAGTAAATCCAATTACGATCGGATGGGCCTATACGTGGAGAGAATTTGGTCATCCGGGGAGGCAAAGTTGGCTTGCCGTGCACTTTGATGCGATGTGCCTAAGTCGCTTTCTTACATTTGAATAGCTTCGAATTCCCACTTCTCTCTATGGTCTTTTTCTCTACTTTTGCTTTTGGAAAGTATGATATTGAACACCCTCCCTCGGATTAGGATCATCTACACCCATCAGGTATGGGCACATAACAAATCAAATCAAGTAAGGACATGGGGTGTCTGTCTAATAATTAGCTAAAATCCAATATTATGACTTTACCTAATTGAGTCTTTGTTTATAATTCCTTGTTTCTAGGGAAAAAAGAGCAAACGAAAGGCTGGACGAATGAAACAAATTCACATTCCCACAACTTTTTTGATGTGAACTCTCTCAATTACGCCCTATCAAAGGAAGAAGGAGAAGAAGGATCATTTACCTGACTTGGCTTGAACTATCTCATCCTTTCAGTTTAATATTATCTACCAATGACAACTTGTTTACTTTTTGACTAGCTATACACCTTTTGGATTAAATATATACCCATTTTTTTTTATAATTCCAATAATTTTTAAAATAACAATGTGACTATATTAACATGTTAAAGATCATAATAGTAGCACGGACTTTGTCATTGTTAATTCACCTATTAGTATTCAAGATGTAAAATACAATTTGCTTATCCATATAACAAGTTCAATGCCAATACAACATAGATCTAAAAGGTAGTATTTTGAAATAAATTCTTCTTCACCAAAATAGAGATTTTGCTCTATTTTATTTACACACATTATTTTCAGTTTTAATAATAAAAAACGATATTTCAACTGCATAAAATAGGACATTACAAATGTATAATTTATAGGAAAGATATGCATTATAATTGACCAATGGAAGTAAAGGTGATTATAAATTGTGAAATAGACCTACTCACATGTATGGTTAATAGTGTTCTGTTTATGAGAACCCAAAAATCAAGATTTTATGTGCGCAAAAAAGACTAAAGTCCTTGCACCTACTAAACAGCCCAGCAATTCAGGGATCGAAAGATGGATTATAGGATAAAGGACAAAATTGAAAAATAATAAAGAAAACTAAGGCCCCATCGACTGACTTGATCATCAATAATTACCTTGCTTGTAACGGTCTAGTAATTTTCTCAACTTGTGTGAATGGCTGAAATGCTGGGGTGCTTCCATCTATGTTTTAGGTTCTGTCTGCTTGTATGTAAGAGAAGTGGCGAAGGGAGGTTGCTTATAAACTCCACAAGGAATTGCTCATATATGCAGGAAATATTGGAGGTTTGGAAATCAGTGAAAAAACATATAGAATGTCCTTTTAATGACGCGCAGGACAGAGTCAATTATAATGTACAAAAATTATGTAAAATTTGTGTTTTTCAGTTGGATATAGGTGATTGGCATAATCTACCACAGGAATTTTACCAAAGTACTGGATAATTTTCAAGTAGGGCTTGATAGTATTTTCTGTCAATTCTCTGTTAATCTATGCGACTTTATTTATATAGTTATTTCTTTAATCTCAGAGCTAGTCACATACATAACTTGATCTCTAACGTCGAGGATCCTCTTAAATAGACTTTTCATAATTTCAAAATCATTTTTTTAAAAAAAATTGAATATCCTTTGGATGACTCGATGGATAGAATTAATCATAATATAACGAAATCGTGTGAAAATTTTTATTTTTCAATTAAATCCAATATGAATCACATTATCTCTTAATATGTGATTGGCATAATATATCGTATTAACTCTATATAACAACTTTCTCAAGCAATGTTAATCATTTTCCTTTTTTACCTTTAAGGGGAAGTACATCGAACATGGCTACCCATAACAACTGAATACAGCTTCCTACATGCATGAA
This sequence comes from Eucalyptus cladocalyx, assembly GCA_017140615.1. Classification (NCBI taxonomy): domain Eukaryota; kingdom Viridiplantae; phylum Streptophyta; class Magnoliopsida; order Myrtales; family Myrtaceae; genus Eucalyptus; species Eucalyptus cladocalyx. Next base: position 41,416,437 of record CM029520.1, read on the forward strand.
GTGGTCATGGAAATCATGCTAATCTCTCTGTCTCTCTTCTTCAAGTTCATGCTCACGCATGTTGTTGGCGAAGTAGTGTGATCCTTCCTTTGATTAACTCGGTTTGTCCCAGTAATTCAAACTTGTTTCACGATGTGTCCTAATTTGAAGGGTAAGTCTACTTGTCTCAAATTCTCCATATTCTTCATTAAAATAATAAAACCATACTTTTGATCCCTCCGCTTGAGCATTTTCTCCCCAACAAATCCTCTAAATTTCTATTTGTCCCATCAAATCATTGAATTTGTATAGCTTTTCTAAATTAAAATACCTTCAGCTTAGTCTTTCTATCCTCAAATTTTTTTTTTTTTTTGGCGTGCCATTTAAGTACCACGAATACACCAATAAAATTTTAGCATTTTACACCCAATTAGTATTTCTCTTCTTACAAATTCTACGGTCTAGGGTGATGCCTATAACTCTATACAACGACTCGTAGTAATCTAATCCATTTTAAATTTTAAATTTGTCGAGGAAGACTTTGCTTAAAGAATCCCTAGTACAAAGGACATAAAGTAATTTCACATGTCTCTCTTTATCTCACGTCACCCAATAACATTGCCTTATCACGCCATTCTTGTTTGATTCCCCTCTTGATAACGATCATGCTGTGCGGCACGAATATTAATTATTTCCTAATTACAGTCCTATTGCCATGATGGTTAATGTTCATTTTTTTTTTTTTGTTTGTCTAGTTCTATTTGGTCTTAGTTGATTGCTAGAAAAAAAAAATTCCTTTTAGTTACATCGCATAAAAAAGATTTGACTACACTAGAATTATTTCTTCATTCTTTTTTAGCATGGACATCACGACTAATTAAAGGATAATATGGAGTTAATTAAACAAAGTAAATCCAATTACGATTGAATAGGCCTATATATGAAGGGAATTTGATCAATGTGGGAGGCAAAGTTGGCTTGCTGTGCACTTTGATGCAATGTGCCTAAGTCACTTTCTTACGTTTGAATAGCTTCAAATTCCCACCTTCTTTCTATGATCTTTTTCTATACTTTTGTTTTTGGAAAGTATAATACCGAAGACCCTCCCTCAAATTAGGATGATCTTCACCCATCAGGCACAGGCACGTAACCAATCAAATCAAATAAGGACATATGATGCGTCTCTAATAATTAGCTAAAATCCGGTATTATGACTTTACCTAATTGGGTCTTTGTTTATAATTCCTTGATTCTAGGGAAATAAAAGCAAACGAAAGGTTCAAAAGATGAAATAGATTGACGTTTCCATGACTTTTCCCATGTGAATTGTCTCGATTACACCCTGCCAAAAAAAGACGGAGAAGAAAGATCATGTACTGGACTTGAACCTATTGCACTTTTTCAGCTTATGTAATTTTCCATCAACTTGTTTACTTTTTGACTAGCTATATACTTTAAGGATTAGATGTATACCCTTTTTTTTTTTAATTACAATAATTTTTATCAATTTAATGCTTTGTTTGTTTCGCAGAAAACAAATGAATTGAAAAATATCCTTTTATGAATGATCACTTTTATCGCTAAAACAAATCATCTACGAAAAATCTTTTCATTATCGACAATACTTTTTATTAAAAAATTTTCATGGATGATGAAAATATTTTTCATTCATTCATTTTTGTAAGCGATATAAGCCATCAATTTTGGAAAAATATTTTTCAAATCATTTATTTTTCACAAAAAAAAAACATGACATTAATTTCAAATTTGTTGACAAAGACTTTGCTTAAAGAATGCATAGTACAAAGGACATAAAGTAATTCCACGTGTCTCTTCGTCCCACGTCGCCCAATCACATTGCCTTTTATGCCATTCTAGTTTGTTTGCCCTTTGACAAAGATCATGTTGTGCGACACGAATCTTAATTATTTCCTAATTCTTTTTAGTTACATTGCACCAAAAAGATTTGAAGACCCTAGAACTATTTTTTCCTTTTTTATTTTTGCGTGATCATCATGACTAATTAAAGAATAATTTGAAGTTGATTAAGGGAAGTAAATCCAATTATGATCGAATGGGCCTATACATGGAGAGAATTCGGTCATCATGGGAGGCAAAGTTGGCTTGCCGTGCACTTTGATGCGATGTGCCTAAGTCACTTTCTTACATTTGAGCAGCTTTGAACTCCCACTTCTTTCTATGGTCTTTTTCTCTACTTTTACTTTTGGAAAGTATGATATTGAACACCCTCCCTCGGATTAAGATCATATTCACCCATTAGGTATGGGCACTTAGCCAATCAAATCAAGTAAGGACACATTCTGTGTGTCTAATAATTAGCTAAAATCCAATATTATGACTTTACCTAGATGGGTCTTTGTTTATAATTCCTTGTTTCTAGGGAAAAAAGAGCAAACAAAAGGTTGGACGAATGAACAGATTGACATTTCCACGACTTTTCCCGTGTGAACTATCTCAATTACGCCCTATCAAAAGAAGAAAGACAAGAAGGATCGTTTACCTGACTTGAACTATCTCAATTTTTCAGTTTAATATCATTTGCCAGCGCAGCCTTGTTTACTTTTTTACTAGCTATATTCCTTTAGGATTAAATATATACCTTTTTTTTTTTTATAATTCCAGTAATTTTTTAAACAACAATGTGGCTATATTAAAATGTTAAAGATCATAATATAATAGCGCAGACTTTGTCATTATTAATTAGTGATTCACCCATTAGTATTCAAGATGTAAAATACAATTTGCATATCCATATAACAAGTTCAATGCCTATACAGCATAGATCTAAAAGGTAGTATTTTGAAATAAATTCTTCTTCATCAAAGTAGAGATTTTGCTCTCCTTTATTCACGCAAATTATTTTCAATTTTAATAATAAAGAAACGTTATTTCAACCGCATAAATTGGGACATTACAAATGTATAATTTATAGGAAAGATACGTATTACAATTGACAAATGGAAGTAAAGGAGTAAAGGTGATTATAAATGGTGAAATAGACCTACTTACATGTACGGTTAATAGTGTTCTGTTTATGAGACCTGGTCACGATTTTATGTGCATGGAAAAGACTAAAGTCATTGCGCCAACTAAACAGCCCAGCAATTCAGGGATTGAAAGATAGATTATAGGATAAAGGACACAGTTGATAAATAATGAAGAAAACTGAGGCCCCATTGACTGACTTGATCATTAATAATTACGTAAAACCTGTGTTTCACCTTTCATTGACTAACTTGATCATCAATAATTACCTTGCTTGTAACGGCCTTGCAATTTTCTCAACTTGTGTGGATGGCTGAAATGCTTCTGTGGTTCCATCTATGTTTTAAGTTCTGTGTGCTTATCTGTAAGAGAAGTGGTGGAGGGAGGTTGTCTTATAAACTCCACAAGGAATTGCTCATATATGCAGGAAATATTGGAGGTTTTGGAAACCAATGAAAAAAATATTGAATGTCCTCTAATTGACGTGCGGGACAGAGTCAATTATAACATACAAAAATTACGTAAAACTTGTGTTTTTTCGGTTGAATCCAATGTGAATTATATTAACTCCTAATAGGTTATTGGCATAATCTATCAAAGGAATTTTACCAAAGTATTAAATAATTTTCAAGTAGAGCTTGACAGTACATTCTGTCAATTTTTTTGTAAAAATATGGGACTTTATTTATATAGTTATTTCTTTAATCTCAGTGCTAGTCACATTCATAACTTGATTTCTAATGTCAAAGGTCTTCTCAAATAAATTTTTCATAATTTCAAAATCATTTTGGAATTTAAAAAAAAAAATGAATATCCTTTGGATTGCTCAAAAGACGGAGTCAATCATAATATGCGTAAACCATGTGAAAACTTTCATTTTTAAATTTGATCCAGCATGAATCACATTATCTTTTAATATGTGATTGGCATAATGTAACGTATTAACTCCATATAACAACTTTCTCAAGCAATATTAATCATTTTTCTTCTTTTGCACATTCAAGGGAAGTACATTGAATAAGGTAACCTATAACATTACCTAGAATATAACAAGAGAAAGAAGAGAGACTAATGCAGTTCATGAATACAGCTTCCTACATGCATGAAGTGTTATTGGGAATCATGCTAATCTCTCTGTCTCTCGCTCTTCGAGTTCACGCTAGTCCATGTTATTGGCAAAGTTGTGTGATCTCGGTTGTCCCCGTAATTCAAACTTGTTTCACAACGTGTCCTCATTTGAAGGGTAAGTCCACTTGTCTCATATTCCCCATATGCTTCATTAAAATGATAAAACTATACTTTTGATCCCTAAGTTTGGGCATTTTTTTCTAACCAAATCCTCTAAACTTTGAGTTTTGTCCCGTCAAATCATTGAGTTTGTATAGCTTTTTCTAATTAAAATTCCTAAAGCTCCAAATCAATCTGATTGGAACTGACACATCTTATTTAGTAACTTTTGCATTTTTTGCTACTCTATTGTCATCACTCACATATTCTTTCAATCCTCAAATTTTCTGGCATAGCATTTAATTACTTTGAACACACCAATAAAATTTTAGCATATTACACTTAATTAGTATCTCCTCTTACAGTTTCCATGGTTTGAGGGTGATGTCTACAAATTTATATAACGACTCGCGGGAATCTAACCTTCTTTAATTTTCAAATTTGTTGATGCACACCTTCCTCAAGGAAAGCATAGTACAAAGACCATAAAGCAATTCCACGTGTCTCTCTTTGTCCCACATCACCCAATCAAATTGCCTTCTCATGCCACTCTTGTTTGATTCCCCTTCGGTAAGGATCATGTCATGCAACACGAATGCTAATTATTTCTCTCATTCCCAAGATGTTTAATGTTCATTTTTGGTTTGTCTAGTTCTAATTGGTATAGGTGATTGCTTTAAAAAAAAAAAATTCTTTTTAGTTCCATCACACCAAAAAGATTTGACAACCCTAGAATTATTTTTTCGTTTTTTGTGTGCGGTCTTTATGACTAATTAGAGGATAATTTGAAGTTAATTAGAGGAAGTAAATTCAATTACAATTGAATGGTCCTATACGTGGAGAGAATATGGTTAGTGTAGGAGGCAAAGTTAGCTTGTCGTGCACTTTGATGCGATGCGCATAAGTCACTTTCTTACATTTGAACAACGTCGAATTCCCACCTTCTTTCTATGGTCTTTTTCTATACTTTTGCTTTTGAAAAGTATGATACTGAATTAGAATCTCTTCACCCATCAGGTTCGGGCACGTAACCAGTCAAATCAAGTAAGGACACGTGGTGTGTGTTCAATAATTAATTTTTATTCGGTATTATGACTTTATGGAATTGGTTCTTTGTTTATAATTCCTTAATTAACTAAAATCAAGTAAGGACACGTGATGTGTGTCTGATAATTAACAAAAGGTTGGACAGATGAAAAGCATGTTGATGTTCCCACGACTTTTTCCGTGGGAACTATCTCAATTAGGCGTTGCCAAAAGGAGGAGGAGGAGGACAAGAAAGATGGTTTGCTTGACTTGAACCATTACGCTTTTTCAATTAAATATCATATGCCAATTATAACTTGTTTACTTTCAGACTAGCTATTTACTCTTGGGATTAAATACATACCTAGTTTTTTTTATAATTCTGAAAAATTTTAAATAACAATACGACTATATTAAAATGTTAAAGATTACAATATAATAGCGTGGTCTTTGTTACTATCAATTTATAATTCATCTATAAGTACTGTAAGTTCAATTTGCATATCAATATAACAAGCTAAACGCGGCTGCAACGTTAATCTAAGAGTAATATTTTGAAATAAATTATTCTTCATCATAGTAGAAATTTCGCTCTCTTCTATGTATAAGCACTATTTTCAATTTCAATATTAACAAACAATATTCCAAAATGTAATTTACCAAAAAAAAAAACAATATTCCAAAATGTATAATTTATATAAAAAGAAAGATATGTATAATAATTGACAAATGAAGGTAAAGTTAATTTTAAATTGTGAAATAGACCTACTTACATGTACGGTTAATACTGTTCTGCTTTTGAATACTGGAAAGTCAAAATTTTATTTGTATGGAAAATCCCTACTAGCCGGTCCGGAAATTCAGGGATTGTAAAAGACAATTGACAATGGAAAAAAAGTAGGCCCCCATGGTTTTTTCAGCTTTCATTGACCGACCTGATCACCAATGATTAACTTGCATGTCACAGCCTTGTAATTTTCTCATTTTGAGAGGAGGATAAAAATATCTGTTATGACTATTCTTGCATTTGATGATATCATTATGTCTAAGTATGGTAGAACATATCACCCGCTACTATATATTCACGACTTGTTTCAAAACAACGTCAAGAGAGAACCAAAAAGACTCAAGCTGAGAGCATTTTGCTGCAAATCCTCATGGACCTTCCCCATAGATATAAGCTTTTGCCCATGTCATTCTCATGCCTAACTGCCATCATTCTTCTTTTAGGGAGTGTCCTAGCTTTAGTAAAAGATGGCCAAGATGAGATTGATAGATTGGCTTTATTAGAATTCAAGGCTCGAATAGTTGATCCTAGTGGGGTTTTGAGCTCGTGGAATGATTCTAGCCACTTTTGCAATTGGGATGGTGTCACTTGCGGTCGCAAACACCGAAGAGTCACCATACTAGACCTTGGCTCCAAGAACTTATTCGGGGTCGTGCCGCCCCATATTGGTAATCTGAGCTTTCTGAGGGGCGTCCATTTGGAGAACAACAATTTTCATGCCAAAATTCCACCGGATTTTGGCCGCTTGCTTCGGTTGCAGAATTTGTCCCTTAATAACAACTCATTCAACGGTCAGATCCCTTTGAATCTCTCCTATTGCTCTAATTTGCTTGTTCTTAACTTAGGCTTCAACATGCTCAAAGGAAATTTGCCGACAAAACTGGGCTCATTGTCCAAGCTCCAAGAACTTAAACTTCGATTCAACAGCTTGATGGGAAACATCCCACCATCTATTGGAAACTTATCATCTCTTCAAAAGTTCGATACAACATGGAATAACTTCGGTGGTACGATCCCAGAGACTCTTGGCCAGCTGAGAAATCTAAAGAGGCTCACTCTTGCTGAAAATAAATTTGTCGGTACAATTCCTTTCTCAATCTTCAATATATCTGCTCTGGCATGCCTTGATGTAGGTGAAAACCAATTAGAAGGGGGTTTACCTGGTGACTTAGGCTTCACTCTTCCGAATATTGAGATTATCAGTACGCGTCAGAACCACCTCACTGGACCCATTCCTAAGTCAATATCCAATGCCTCTAACCTTGAGGCTATCCAAATCAACAAGAACAATTTTACTGGGAAAGTTCCTTATTTTTCAAAGATAAGAGGAGTCAAGTGGATTAATATTGGCCGCAACAACTTAGGAGGTGAGCAATCTACTGATATTGACTTCATCTGCTCTTTAACCAATTCCACAAAATTGAAACTTTTGAACATAGGGAAAAATGCTTTTCGAGGACTAATACCCGACTGTATCAGTAACCTCTCAATCACCCTTTCTTGTTTTGGGTTAACAAACAACCATATTTTTGAAACCTTACCTTACGGGATCGGAAGTCTCATTAATTTGGAGGACTTGCAAATGTGGGGCAATAACATCTCGGGAACCATTCCTTCTGAGATCGGAAATCTGAACAAACTGAAGTATTTGGATCTCAGCAACAATGAACTCTCAGGGCAAATACCGGAAATTTTTGGGAATTTAAGGATGTTACTCGAATTATACTTGGATAGCAATAATTTCTCGGGCTCGATACCATCATCTCTAAAATATTGCCAAAATCTACTTCTCCTGAGCCTTTCGACCAACAACCTCAGTGGTTACATACCCCCAGAGATTATGGGCCTCTCATTTTTGTCAATTTACCTCAACTTGTCTCGAAATAGTCTTGTTGGCTCCCTTCCAGTAGAAGTTGGAAAATTGCAAAATCTTGGCGAACTACGTCTTGACGGGAATAGATTATCGCAACAAATGCCAAGTAGTATAGGCAGTTGCATAAGCATGGAACGCCTATATGTACAGGATAACTTCTTTGAAGGTCCCTTACCTCCAATTATGAATTCCATGAGAGGCCTTCAGGTTTTGAATGTTTCCAACAACCAATTGTCCGGCCAAATCCCGAAATTTCTAGAGTCGCTAAATTTGACGAATTTGAGCCTATCTTACAACGATTTCGAGGGTGCATTGCCTACAGGAGGAGTTTTCAAAAGTGCCATTTCAACTTCGATCGTTGGAAACAAGAAGCTTTGCGGGGGTCTCCCAGATTTTCAACTACCCAAATGCTACTACAAAGAGTCGAAATGGATGAGAATAAGTGGAATTGCAAAGATTCTTATATCCACCGTCTCTGCTCTTGTTGGAGTAGCTTGCATACTGTCTTTGTTATACTTCTTCTGGTTTAGACACAATAAGAACGCATTGGCTTCAAGCTCTTTAGAAGATGGGTTTTTGCGTGTTTCTTATCACAATCTACTAAAAGCGACAAGTGGATTCTCCTCCACCAATCTGCTTGGCGTGGGCAGTTTTGGGTCTGTGTACAAAGGGCTGCTTGATCAAACTCAGTCAGTTGTGGCCATCAAGATTCTCGACCTTACATGTGATGGAGCTTCCAAGAGTTTCATAGCCGAGTGCGAGGTCTTGAGAAGAATTCGACATCGTAATCTCGTGAAGGTACTCACGGCATGTTCTGGGTTTGATTTTAATGGAAATGATTTCAAGGCACTGGTCTACGAATTCATGTCAAACGGAAGCTTGGATGAGTGGCTACACCCAACTGCATCACAATATACGGAGAGAAACAAGTTGAGTCTACTTAAGAGAGTGAATATTGCAATCGATGTTGCTTGTGCACTAGATTATCTCCATCATCACTATGAAATACCAATAGTTCATTGTGATCTAAAGCCAAGTAATGTCCTTCTTGACGGTGAAATGAATGCACATGTAGGAAATTTTGGGCTTGCCAGGTTCCTTCCAGAAGCAACACATAAGTTGCTAGTAGATCAATCGAGCTTTGTCGGAGTAAAAGGATCTTTTGGCTACGTTGCTCCAGGTAATGAAGCACACCTTGGGTCATTCAGTTTGTTTCTTTGAACACATAATCGTAGATAGATCCTTAAAGAGAAAGGCATAGACATAAAACTTCACCGAGAATATATTTCAAACTTAATCATTCACCTTGCCTCAATACATTGTTGATTGTTGTAGAGTATGGCATGGGAAGTGCGGTGTCTACTGGAGGAGATGTGTATAGCTTCGGAGTCCTCGTTTTGGAGATGTTCACAGGAAAGAGGCCAATTGATGACATGTTTGAAAATGGGTTGGACCTTCATCGCTTCACAAAGGCGGCTTTGGCAGACCGAGTGGAGAAGGCAATTGATCCCATTTTGCTTCAGGAAATTGAGGAGTTGGAGAAGAGACGAACAATTGCTTCAGAGGGCAAGAACAAGAGCTGGTGTAGTATCAAGGATTGTTTGGTTTTGATGATCGAAGTAGGAATCACTTGCTCTTTTGAGTCTTCGAAGGAGCGAATGGACATCTATGATGCATTGACTAAACTCCAAGGAATGAGGAAGAAACTTCTTGAGTTCATTGTCACTGTCTAGTTGATGTCAAATTTGAATTTCGTAAGGAGTCATGTGGTCTTCATGGTACTTGCTTTTTGGTTTTTCTTCCTTTGTAATTCAACCATTCCCTAGATGTTACGTTTTGTCTTTCAGTTATTTGGTCTTCATGGTGGGTATGCACTACTTGTACCTATAATTTTTGTCACGCCCTGATCCTCGGGTACTCACACATCCTTCTACTTGGTCGATTTTATAATGCGATATCCCAGGACTAAGTATCGCCGACCCTTTCGTTTATTAAACACATGCGGAAGCAGTTATAAATCCCCAGACAATAACACAATGGGATAGAAAAGCAAGGCCATATTTTTCATTTTGAAGTCCGCAACCAAACCTTTATACATGACATAACTCAAGTCTATTCACAAGACTATTCATAACATTCTTCTCACACTATTCATAGTTAGACATGCTTCACAAAAGAGGATGGGATCTTAGTCCTCATCCGAGTTGTACTCAGGATCATCTTGATCCTCTTCCGACTCTTCTTCACTAAGCTCACATCCTTCAAGCTTTTCATCTTTTACTGGCTCATCATCCTCTTCTGGTTCCTCCTCCACAGGCTCATCTACGGGCTTGAAATGTTGTCCCACAACCGGGATGAGACTATGTCTCAGCAAGTTTTACCCCATTAAGACTCGATTAGGAAACCAATACGCTATCCAGGCTACCTCTGCACGCACAGGCCAGAGGACTTACCTTGGCCTCATATTCCACCTACATATTAGCATAGTTCAATAGGCACCCAAGCAATCACATCACAGATCGATATCTCAATCAATCGACATAGTCGATTACATGTCAATCAGACCATTCATTGGTCATTTCAATCAATATTGTCCATTCTTTAAAATAACCCATCGGGTTACCAAGCTAGTATATTATACGATTCATTCTCTGAGATGACACACTAAGTCACTGAGTCACTATAACATACTATTCATTCTCCAAGATAACTTATTGAGTTACCGAGCTAGTATATTATAATATTCATTCTCCGAGATGACATATAGAGTCACCGACCATATTCATCATAACATACATTCTCCAAGATGACATGTTGAGTCACCAAGCTATTATGACATGTCGTCCATTCTCTAAGATGATCTATAGAATCACCGAGCTGACATTTAATACCGTCCATTCTCCAAGATGACCTATAGGGTCTGTGACATTTCATATTTTCAGTCTTGTTTTTTATTGAATAAATCAGGCATTTCATTGACGCGTCTATAGGGCTATTCTTAGAACTGATCATTCTAGAGATAACTAGACTATCTGGGGAAACTATTAAGAATTTTAAGGCAAATATACTTGAGAATTCGACTAGGAATCGGCTGCTCGACCATGTTCATCTGCTGAGATCATTACGGCACAAACGTAAACTGATTAGAGATCAGATATAGATCGATTCGACAGAGATGTGTGGCTAATCGTGGGTGACACCATTAAATTGGAAAATTCTCGTCGGCTGATACTAGACTGAATTCTCTATCGTTTTGGTACCTTATGTCTGTATTTGAATTCTCAAGATTTCTACGACAATCGAAAGTTGCCAATGTGACAAGTGGGTTCATTGTGGCTCGAAGAAAATCGATCACGGGTCATTTGCACTAAAAAGTTCTGAAAACTACTCAGTAGTCTAGGTCATGTTAAAAACGCGTCGAATGAAAGTTAACCGTGAATTCAACCGATTTCAGAAATTGAAAGTTCTGTGGTGTCACGAACGTTGATTCGGTCTCAGAAGATTTTTCGAAGATTCCAGGATTTTTACGGAAAATCGATTCAGACGTCGCGAAATTTTGGCAGAAATCCAGATTGGTTAAATTGATGGGGAATTGGACTTCTAGGCCGAGTCTTTGTGTATCATGGATTTATAGAAAATTATTGGGATTTTTCTACGTCAAAATTGGATCTCAATTTGGAAAATTGAGTGAGGAATTAAAGCTAAATTATGAAATTCGGATTTAAAGGAGGGCAGCATTAATTTGGACTTTAAATTGATTTATTGGTGGATTCTTGAGTAAGGAAAAATGCAGAGACGATCAATGAATGATCAATTGAATTTGTGAGAATCAATTGAGATGAAATCAAGAGGGGTTTATAATCAATTGAGGCCATCTCCCTCTCAATTTCGTAACCCCCCTTTAGCCTAGCAAAATTGGACCACTTGGGAGGTTATATAGGACATTTGGATGGCCTATTGAAGGCCAAGTATTATTGCATGGCTAAGAATGGCTTTTGGAAGATATTTTGCAAAATATCAAGCCAAGTGGAGCCCTTAACTCTCACTTATCTCTATTTCCTTTCCCTCACACCCCCACAACCGGATAGCCTCTCTCTCCCTTCTCATTTCTTCGTGCGACAACCTCCATTCTGCCGAGAATTACCGCCGCTTGAGGACCGAGAGACCAGCAGAAGCAAGATCCAGCAACCGAAGCTGCAGCGCCACTTGTCCATGCCCTGCGGACCTTCGGTCAACAGCAACGGGGTTCCTCCCCTTTTTGTTGACCACCAGCTTGCCAACTACTCACGTGAAGGAGCTTCAGCTGCATCGTGTCTTCTTTTTGTGCGATCGGTGGACTGAAGAGAGAACCGAATGCCTGCCCATCCACCGAACGGTCTTCTCCGCAAGCAACGACACCAGCTCCATCTTCTGCCGAGCTTGCTGCCACTTGGCAGTGTGTACGCCTGGTTCGGTCAACAACAGCTTCAATTGAAGCTCTTGGTTGACCGCTTGAAGCCCTCGCCCACGCTTCCAAGCATCCATGCGTCTTTCTCAGCTTCGGTCTACCCAGCTCGCGGCCTTCATCTAACCGTGTGGAATTCACCGAGTCAACCGAATCAAGCAAACGAAGCATCATCCGTCGAGCTGCCACGAGGACCGAAGAAGCCTGCGTCCATTTCCCTTGCAGTTCGCATTTTGAGCCCATAGGAATTTAGTCTTCGAAGCCCAACAACTCTAGGCCTCGATCAGCCGCATCAATGGCCCAACGCAAGTCCAGCAGTCTCCAAGCTCAGTGAATTTCTTTTGGGCCCAGCAAAGACAGGCCCAATTCAGTTTTATTTCAGCCCAAGAGTCCAGCCTGGTTTTGAAGCCCGCAAAGCCAGCCAATCTTCAAGCTCAGATCAGGCCCAATCGCAGCCAAGCCCAAGCCCAAGAGCGAGCCCAGTCCAGTGCGAGAACAAATCTTAGTTGGGCTGAGATTTGTTGGGCCAAATTTAAGGCCCGGTCCAAGCACGCCGGTGTCGTCGAAAGTTTGGATTTCGGCCGTCGTCGCGTCGCCGTTGCAGTGTCCCGGTCCCCGCTTTTAATCAAGTGAGTAATCTCACTAATCCTCGCTTAGTAGACTAATGATGCTTATTGCTTGGATGCCTATTGAATTGTGCTAATATGCATGTGGAATCTGAGGCTTAGGTAAGTCCTCTGACCCATGCGTGTTTAGGCAACCCGGTTAGCATATTGGTTTCCTAATCGAGTCTTAGTATGGTAGAACTTGCTGAGACGTAGTCTCATCCCTGTTGTGGGACAACATTTCAGGCCTGTAAATGAGCCTGTGAAAAAGGAACCAGAGGAGGACGATGAGCCGGTAAAAGATGAAAAGCTTGAAGGATGTGAGCTTAGTGAAGAAGAGTTAGAATAGGATCAGGATGATCCCGAGTACGACCCGGATGAGGACTGAGATCCCATCATCTTTTGTGACTCATGTCTAATTGTGAATAGTGTGACTAGAATGTTATGAGTAGTCTTGTGAATAGATATGCCATGTATAAAGGTTCGGTTGTAGATTTCAATATGAAAAATTTGGCCTTGCTTTTCTATCCCATTGTTTTATTGTCTGGGGATTTATAACTGCTTTCGCATGTGCTTAATAAATGAAAGGGTCGGTAATACTTAGTATTGGGATATCGCATTATAAAATCGACCAAGTAGAAGGATGTGTGCATACCCAAGGATCGGGGTGTGACAGGGTCATCGAGCCGGTATATAAGCAATTCTTTCTCAAAATGACATGAGAGTCATCAAGCTGTAATAGTATAACGTCCATTCTCCAGATGACATACGAATCATTGAGCCGTTATAGTATTTTTCTATTCCAAAGGCACAATCAATTTTACTATTTTTATCATATTTGATAAAAGTATACGTGTGTGGGCACACAGTCGGCCTTAGTCAAAATACAATAATTTCCTTTTTATTCATCAACTCATTTCAGCAGTACAAAAATAGATTTTTGACACTGTAGACCGACGCCCGGTAATTCTCCACTCAATTACCAAAGTTATTCAATTTCTGAAATAAATACCCACAACTACTATTTGCACTCAATTTGCACAACCAGGTACTCAATTAAATAAACAGAGAGCACCACTGTAATCAGCACGAAATTCCGGTCGTCGACTATCCTAGCCTAATTTCTGGAAAATAAATAATTAAATAATTAATTTCGAAATTTAAATAAATAAATATTAAAGATCCAATTTAGGGTCGTATTGCCTAATTGAAGCCCGATAAGGGTCGGGACAAATCCCGAGATGTATTCAATAAATAGTATATGCAGTTCTCTAGTTAAGTACACTAACCACCTAGTTAATATGCAATGCATTTAACTAATAATCACTAATCCATTTTAATCTAACTACCTAATTGCACTTAATTAAATCTAATCAATATTTAAGCATCATTAGTCTACTAAGCAAGGATTAGTGAGATTACTCACTTGGTTAAAAGCGGGGATCGGATCACCGCGACGGCGGCCGAAATCGGACTTTCAATGACACTGGTGGGCTTGGACCGGGCCTTGACCTTGGCCCAACAAATCTCAGCCCAATTGAGATTTGTTCTTGATTTTGGGTTGGACCCAAGTTGGGTTGGGCTTGCTGAATTTCTGGACTGAATTCACTTGGGCTTCAAATTGCTTTGTTGGAAATTGGGCCTCAAATTTTAGTTGATGGGCTGCTGGACTTGAACTTCGCTGGCTTCACGGCTGAAGAAGAAGGCCCAAAGAAGCTACTGGTTCTGTTGAAATCAATTCGTGGGCTTCAATGGCCCAATTTCTGGGTTGTTGGACCGAAGATAAAAGCAGCTTCGGTGGCTGAGCTGGGGAAGACACGGCCACGGATCTGCTTCATGGAAGACCTTGCGGACGGAGGCAGCTGGCAGGCGGTCTTCTTCGCTGAACGCTGACCAAGCTTGGAGACTTGGACCGAATGATGAAGAGAGCCCACGCAGAAGCAGCTTGGACGCGTGGACGGCGAAGCAGCTCGACGGGACAGTACGGATAACGTGTTGACGAACGGAGGAGCGACAAAGACGGTGGGCTGCCTCCGCTGTATGGGTGCTAGGGTGCGAACTTTTGTGCGCGCGTGCACGACACAGAGTACGACATCTGGGCTGCAATCTTGCTCGGGGAGAAGTAACGAATTTTTAAGAAGTTTAGACTCAAAATTAAAATTAAAATTTTGTTCTTATATCAATTGTTTTTTTTTTTTTTTTTTTTGGAAGATCAATAAAAGTTTCTGAGAATAAAAGAGAGTGATGCTGCTCTAAGTTTTTGCGATGTTAAGGGAATAAAGACTTCCAACATAAAAGAAAAGGACATAAAGACAAGTCATTGACATGCTTGCGACTCTATTCAGCCTAGAGATTCTTTTGAAATGGAAAAATACTTAATAATTGGTGGTGGGATCAGCAATGTGAGGCCAACTATAAACCGAGATCAGCTAGCTGGGAGAACTGTTGTAATGTGATATCTATGTGATTATAAAAGGCTGTATATTTCTCCTTTTCTAGTTGGATGTCAAAGTGATCATTTGGCAAGGTGAGATCTGATCGGGCTCTAAACTCAGGCCTAAATTTAGATTCTGACCACCCATCATCATAAAATTTTTGTACACATTTTTGGGTGGGATTGGGATTTCTCACTAAATGTCATTGCCGAAACCGTCCAAAACATCTCGAAATCTTGTGCCTTAGACCGGCCTGAGCTAGCTAATGGTCTGCTAGGCCCATGATCATGAAATTTGCTCGAACCATTTTCTTTTTGAGCTGTTGGATTACAGAATTTGACATTAACCATTAAATGTGCAAGATGTCTTTGTTTGCTTTTTACTAATCAGAATATCTGTTAGAGAAGGAAGAACATACTCTCCATTATAGAAAGAGTAAAAATAATAAAAGTACATGTATTGATACTTAAATTTTAGCTATCAATTCAAGCATTCATAAAAAATTAGGAATTGATCCCAACTTCTAAATAAAAATATTAGGTAAATTGCACCTAGATATTACGAGCATTTGCAATAATAATTAATTAAATTGATATAGTTTGCATATTCATTAGATCGGCGGTGAATGGATTTAAGCAAGTGGTCTTGAACTTTACCTAATAAAATGAACCAAGCGCACGAGCTAACAATATGGCCAAGCCCATTATTCCTTTAAATATCCGAAATCCATATATGGTGCCAAGATGGAAAATTGATTAATCTACTATACTATAAAGGAACATGCGGCCTTATTCTTAAAGTGTTCCCACATCCAGAGGTATTAGAGGAAGTAAATATGAAGAAGATGGTGGGCATGGGTAATAAGGTCAAAAGAAGAAAAAGAACTAACAATCAAGAAAAAATGCTTGTGCATTCACAAAAGGAAAGTCCAGCTCTCACTTTTCTTCAAAGATTTACTTTTTCGCCGGTGTGCTTCTGCCAAAAGAAGCAGCAGCTCCGCGCCTAAGTCTGCCGAGATCTCTGTCAACGAAGCTGCCGGTTCTTCGCTGCGCTTGCCGTTTCTCGTTGTCTGCACCACCGCAAGTTCCAGCTTCGACGACAAAGCTGCTATCCAGACGTGTCCCGAGCTTGAAGTTCACCGTTAATTTCCAGCAATTTCAGGCTAAGTCCGACCACTGCTCGATTGTCCAGCGAAGGCAGCAACTCCACTCAAATTCTAGCAGCGCTTGGCAGATTCCCTGCATGTTCAGTCCAGTATTTTGGTGCCAACGAATCTAACAACGTCCAATTTGTCGTCAGAGCTTCATCACACTTGATTCTTTGATCATACTTTTGTTTAGTTTAGTGAAAAGTCCAGGAACATTGAAGTCCATCCTACCGCGTCCAACACTTCCCGAGGACAGTTCAGTGAGCCTCGTCGTGAGCACTTCCTCGACAATCCTTTAATGTTGCTGCCCTTCCTTCGGTGATCAAACAGCCTTTGCCCTTGGCTGAGACAACCAGCTGCCGTGAGCCCTCTCACCAGCGGCCATACCAAGAGCCGCACTAGCTTGATCTCGACCACCGGCTGCCACCATCCTAGCTGAACCGGTCGTTGGTCCAATTTGGGAACAAATCTTCCAGTTAGGTAATTACAAATTAAATTTGATTTTTGATTTTATTATGATATCTAACATTGCATGTTTTGAGTAATAGACATATCCCAATTGTGATTATTTCCTAATTTGCAACATGCACATAATCGGTAATTCAATTTTTAAGGCTTGAAAGATTTTATGAATTGATTAGTGGCAACTCCAAAGTAAAATCGATTTGCATGTTAAAAACTTAAACCAAGTTGCGAATTGATATGGGTTTAAGAGAGTTCGACTTAAGTTTAGGTTTAGTAATCTATTAAGCTCCTGTAAGAAGGTCGCAACAACATGCATTTGCTAAATCCTAAGAACGTTGGAATATCTATTAGCAAAATGAGTAGCGAAACGTTCGAACATGCTTAAAGAAAGTGAGTTTGGGCTCCAATTCATGTGGGCTTCTTTCAGTACTTCAGTGGGCTAAGAGGGCCCTGGATCTCTCGGCCCAGCCATGGGCTTATATGATATTTTGCATGTACAATGCTAATTATTATTTCATTATAATACCATGCTTTTAACTATGCCATTCTGTACCAATGAAAAATTACCATCACACTATGAAGGCCTAAATGAAAATTTACTTCTAAGCGGTTATAGATAGATGCAAAGGATTGCAGAGTCATCTCTGGGGTGAACGTTCCATCTGACATATTCTTAAGCATATACACCCTTTTTATTTTTGTTGGGAGTAAATCTTAACAGCTTGGAAAGTTAATGTTTCTGAACAAGAACGGAATCAATAACAGAAAGCAAAGTCACATGTGAATTCAAACACAATTCGAAGTCGCATCCAATACCGAACAAGCTCTTGAATACGAAACGTGCCTCCAATGTCAAGAACTCCTTCAGAATTTCAGACCTTAAAGTCAATAATATAAAAGCTTATCAACTTGGAAAATGATTGATGAGTTTGCCCTGTACGTTATTGTGGAATGAGACGCTCTTGTCCCCATTGGAAAAAAAAGTATATGGCGAAGAAAGAAAAAGATAATTCAGCAAAAGTCAGGTCTTGGAAACTTATATTGAGATTCTCCGTCATTGGCCGCTGCCTGATCTTCTCCATCTCATATTCCTAGTTGTAATCAGCTGGATTTATATATCCCTTAATGTCAAAATTATAAATGGAAAACACTTGCTTTGCTCAATTCTCTTTTGTGGAATGTTGAGCTAAATTGGCTGCTCTGTACCGAACCTACTTTCCTTGGATCTTATCTCTTTTCTTAAGTTTTAGTCTCTTTCTTTTAGCAGACGCAACCATGGTTTCTTTTCCTAGACTTATAAATTTTTTCTTGATTGGGTTAATACAAAACTTCCAAACTTGTATCATATGATACATTTACTTGAGAATAAATTTTGTCTCACAAAAAATCTTAAACTGATACCCAGTGACACATTTACTAAGAACTAATTTTTGTCTCACATAAAAAACTAAATCGATACCTCAAAAGCAAATATACCCTGCATATCTAATGTAAAATTGTTGATAGAGAGTAGATTTGGGTCAAGGGTTTCATTTTGAAAGTTTTTGACAGATGAAAATTAAGTTGCATAAATGTGTCATGAGATACAGTTTGAGATTTTTTGTAAGAAAAAAATTTGGTTTAAAGTAAATGTGTCATAAAAAGATCAATTTGAAATTTTTAGTGGTATTAATCCTTACTAATTTAATGTAGTTTGAATTCCCCCATAGCGAAAAGGAAAGAGAAGTGAATTTGACATGAAATGATATTAAAATCTTCTGTTTTTTATTAGTAAATTATATTTTGATAATTATAATTATATTTGCAAAGGATTGCAAATGGGTTAAAATGACTAATAAAATGGGCTCTGGTACTAAATCCACCTACAGACAAAATCATCTTCAATCATTCAACCGCAATTTAAAGTGGTGTCACAAAATTTATTCATTTTCCTTTTTTAAAAGTTATTATATTTTTATGTAGAATCTAGTTACCCTAATTAATAATTTAACATATTTTGTTATTGTTTAGAATGGACATCCCATGTATGTTAAAGGCACTATCTTTTCATTTTCATTGTTAGATTTTACTGTCTTAGAAATTGGTTCTCTCGAAATGAATTTTTTTTCAAGAAATGTAATTCTTTTGTATGTTACCGAACAAAGTTATGGATTAATCGGTAGGTAGAATCTAGAGATAAGAATTTGTAATAACACAATCACTTGTTTATATCCTTTCACTTTTGTTGTACATATCATTGTGAAATCCTTTTTTTATTAGTTGTCTTTATATACAAATACATGTAATGGGATTGAATGCATTAAAAAAAAAAATATTTCTAAAGATTTTCCCAAATCAAATCACAAGTTCAATCTCCAATATGAAAATTTAAAAGATGAAATTCAATTAATCAAGACATTGTCTAAAATAATACTTTTTTATTTTTTTTTATTTTTTAACAATACTTGTGAAATCTCATCAATTTGGATAAACGAAAATTAATATCTTCCGTGAAGTTTATATGGAAAACATATAAAGATAAGAAATAGTATAATGATAAAATATCAACATAAGAAAGGGTTTGATTGTGTTGAAAAGCTGTCGATCTTAATTTTTTTTTAATGGATTCTATAGACAATTGATCCATAAATTGCTTGACTATGTAGATAAGAATTGAGTTTCTCGGAGATTATATCTGTCGCGACCTAATTTTCGGGTGTATCACCTAAAACTAGGTTAATGGACTACTAAGTCTTTAAGCTTAACTCGGGCTCTCCCAAACCCATACCAATTCGCAACTTAGGTTTGAGTTCTTAACATGCAAATGATTTTTTTAACTAGAAATCGTCACTAATCTATTTTTGGTGGGCCGATTATAGTAATGGGATATTCACTTTACTCCTATGAACCAGAGATTTGGGTACGGGAACTTGATTACGCTAGATTTCTCTAATGCCATTTTAGTACCATTTCTTTTATTTTGAAAAAAAGGTTTTGTAGACAGCTTAAATTGATTTTAAACTAGTTCCCTAACATGTGAGGTGTTCATACAGGTGCGCAAACCACCAATTTAACACCCAAGAAAACACTTAAATAATGCAGGACTTACCTCAAAGCAACGAAAGCATCTGCAGTGTTAAATTAAAATCCACATCAACAACCCTAGATATGATTTCTAATTAACACGCAATTTCAATTTTTATTTTCGCTTTATTTAATGAAAATCATGCGATGCATCCTAATAATCTAATATGACATGGCAGCACGACCTAAACTACATGACATGAAGACATGCAATAATTAAATGCAATCTAAATAACCTAATTCTAATGACATGCAATGCAATGCAATGACGTACAAAATTATTTTAACTAAAATGACATTCAACATGCAATTTAATATGCGAGCTATATGTCACACGACATTTATTGAATGACCTAATCTAATGACGGGCAATTTCTAATTAAATGGACCTAACAACAATCAATAAATGACGTGCATTTCGTGAACCTAATCCTATATGACATGGACATTTTTATTTTCTTAACAAAACATGCAATTTATCTAGGAGAGATTATCTACCTATAATTGACAAACATGCAATCCTAACATGCAATGACATGCATGATGATTTTTTTTTTTTTTTTGTGTTTCTATATTAATTTCAAAATTAAAATTTCACATGCAATTCAAATAATGATAAAACTAACAACCTAAATGAATGCATTTTTTATTTTTTTATATTTTTCTAAATTCGGAATAAAATCCCTATTCTAGATATGCAAGATAACAAGAAATATTCCAAAACAAACTGAATCCTAATTCAAATATTTTTTAGATTTTTTAGTGGTTTTCAAAAATAAGCAATTATCAACTAAACATTAAATCTAAACAATCAAGATATTCAATCAAATAAAGGATTAAAATAATCGAAAAAATAACTTTGTTGTCTCACAGGTCAAATTAACGATTATCCTAACCCTAATTATTACAACAAAAGAGTTCAAAATAACTAAAAATCTGATCCAAATTCTTACGAATCAAATTAATAATTATATTGATTTAACACTTAAAATACTATCGACAAACCCCAAGAATTAATATAATTAAAAAAATGACCCGACATCTTACGAGTCAAATTAACAATTACAATAATCTTAGGGATAACTCTTGCGGATAATGCCTACAAGATTCATAAAGTGAACATTGGGATCCAATTAAATAACTAAACTAAAGAATATACACAAAATAAAGTAAAATAAATGAAAAATAAAAACAACCTAATTGATTTTACTTTTTCTGTTGTTTTTTTCCTTTCCCCTTTCAAGCAAAGCTTGGCAGCTGGTTCAAGGCTCCGGCGAGGGGAGTCAGCAAGCGTCGGCCCGGGCAGAGGCGGAGGCACAGTCTCCGGTGTCCGGTGCGGTTGGATCAGACAAGTAGAGGCGCAAACGCGGCGGCCGTGGTAGCGTCGCGGGCGATGGAGGTTTCCGAACAGAGGCGTCGGAGTCGGGACTTCAAGCGTCCGGTCGCTTGTACGGGCACAGAGGGCAAAGTGGTAGGGACGGTCTAGCGCCCGGGTAGTCGGACGGCGGGCTGTTGCAGGAGGTGAGGGGAAAATCGGCGTCGTGGCGAAGTTGCTGGTGCAGTGGCCGATTGGGTTGTGCTGTGAGGCACGACGGAGGCTCGGATACGAACACCAGCGGCAGGGCTGGTGCGGGTGCTCGCAGATGGAAACGGCAGTCAAGCGGCGCAGGGGCGTGGCAGTGTGGGTTGCAGCGGAACGACGTGGGTGGTCGCGGAGAAGAAACCCACGAAGAAGAACAATGCACAATTTTTTTTTGTTTTTCACTCTCCCTCACGTCACTTCTCTCTCTCACGGAGAAAATATTAGGAACCCTAACAGTGCCACGTAATCGGTGCTCTGAACGATTCATTGCATGACACCTGTCCGGGTGTCAGTCCACGTCGTCCACTTCTTCGTTTCAAACCAGCGCGCGGGAGCTTCTCTCTCTCCTCTCTCCCCGGCCCACCTCTCGCACCTTCGACGCTCTGCTCTCCTCTCGCTCTCCTCTCTCTCCTCTCGTCTCTCTCCCGTTCTCCGTTCCGTTGTGGGGAGGGAGAACAAAATTGCGACGGTTTAGAGGAAAACATAAAGTCCGCTCTGCTCTCTCTCTCTCTCTCCCCCCTTCGACGGCCCTCCACCTCCGCCTCCGCCGGTTGCCCCCGTCGCCCCCGACGCCAACTTCGACGCCGACGCCGACGCAGCCTACGCCTCCCTCTCGTGACCTCTGGTCTGCTTTATCTCTCTTTCGTCCTCGAAGGCGCGCCTCTCGCCAGCAAACCGCGACGCCGACGCCCCTCCGCCGGTTGCCTCTGTCACCGTCACCCCCAACTCCGACGCCGACTTCTCCGCCTCCACCTCCGCCTACGCGACCGACGCCAATGCTGACTTCTCCGTGAGCGAAGGTCGCTTTGCTCGCTCCTTCTCTCTTTCCTCCACGAAGCGCCTCTTGCTCCTGAACGCGGACGCCGCCAACGCCGTCGCCTTCCCAAGCCCCACCCATAGGCGGCCCACTGGCGACTCCCGTACGTCTGAAGGTTCGTTTTTTTTTTTTTTTCGGGATTCTACTTAGTAGAAATCGGTGCCATGTTAATGTTGAAGTTTAAAGTTACATCTGCGCATTCGGCTTGTTGCTAACTTGGTCACTCCATGCTTTTATTTTCTCCCAAAATCGCGTGTCTGTTGGAGAAGTTGATCCTTGCGTGCTTCTGAATAGTCATTTGCGTTGCAATTCCAAAGGTGTAACTCAGTTGTGAAGGATAAGATCAAAATTTCTCTCTAAGATCTACCTTCTTGGTCCACCTGGTCTATCGAAATAGGTAGTTTACTTAGGCAAATTCATTGCAGCTTGGGCTGTTTAAACCAACAAGTACCTCTTATTTTGTTCATGTGCCAACGAGAGATATGGTGGGACATCCTCACAAGCATGGAGCCAGAAGCTTATCTCTCTGTTTGCTTTGCAAGAGAACCACTGAAAATTGCAGGTTTCTTGTGTTTAGCTGAATTTGACACACACAGACTGACCAATTTGTGAAGGTGACTAAGTTCACGTTTCTCCCTGTCTTTTGATGCATCTCTGTTCATAATCAAGTTTGGCGAAGTTGGATTGCTACATGAGGGTATTCTTTTTGGTGTATTGCTGGACACACAACCTCTACCCATTGTGCATCCTTTTGGGGAGGAAAATTTGGTACTCCCCATCAAGAAAATGCAAATTGTGCAAGTGGAGGAAGAGGCTTTAATTTTTACTAGTAGGATAGCGTGCCTTTTGGATGTCTAGGGAAAAAGACATCTGATTTCTAATCAACTGGGGTATAGAGTTAACAGATATATTTCCTTCTTGGACCTTGAATCCCTGGCCTGCCATACAAATTAGGATGGAGTGTAAAATATGTTCTCTTCGATTATGTGTGCGTTCTTAGAGTGCTGTTTTCTCACATTATTGCTATTGGTGGTTTGAAATCTTAGTTTGATGAAAGAGTTCCTTTGTAATTCCATTTTCTAGTATGTTCATATTAATAAGAATAATTGATTTTGTAATTGTTGATTTTTTGGTTGGATGACTTGGGCAGAAAAATATTTAAAGACTAAAAAAAATCCGAGAAGCAGAAGAGGCAGCATGGCGCTCAAGAATAACAAAGGTGATTTAATATCTACTCTACCAGTGCCCCTTATGATTTTGTTTTTGATGCTCAATTTTTACGTGTAGCTTGTAATCTCGATATATAGCTTGTGTTATATTGGTTTCTTGTGCAACATACCCCTAAAATTCCTCTGCTTTGTGATGCAGACTGTTATAAGTGTACGGTTTCCTGATAATCATACGCTAGAGGCTACATTTCATCCGTCAGAGAAAATAGAGAGTTTGATTGTTCTCCTCGAGAAAGTGGTAGCTAAACCTGAACTGCCATTTTATATATGTACATTTGCTCACGTGATGTAACTAATTTGCAATATTTCAATGATTTCGATATTCACGTCTCAAGAATGTGTTTTTGGAAGCTAAAGCATAACGCAAATATCTGATCACGTTTTAGATACTGCTCCACCCAAGAGGCAAATAAAAGACTTGTCTCAGGACTTTTACTCTGCCGGCTTCATTCCTGGTGCAATAGTTTATTTTTCATATGACACTCGGAAAGGTTTGTATGCTTATTATTGACCTCAAATGTAGTATCTTCCTCTTTCTTTATGCTTGCCACGGGTTGCTTCTTCGTGTTATTTAGAGTGGCTCATCTTTAAGCTGTTTTAAAGAAATAAATTTGAGTTTTACTGTGTGCCTAAGTGATCCAAAACTACCCTGAGTGCAGTTAACTTTTTTCTTAGCACCTCAAAGCTGAAGCACATTTACAGGTCCTTCTTGGTAATCTGCCTTGGGTATACTAACGCATACTGAAAGATGACCCACTCACATGAACTACCAACCGCTGCACGTTTGTGGCGATGTCAATCGAATAATTTGTTTTGCTTATCTTGTCACGTGTTCTTCCTTTACCAACCTTGATTCTATATTTGCAAGTAAGTCTTAAAATTAAACATATATGCGACCTTAATGAGTGACCGCGAACTTGGGAATCCAATTCTACACTTACATTTATTTCTTCCTTGCTTCTATTAATATGTCGTTTTTAAAGATATAAGTGTTCAGACTCTTCGTACTTATATGTAATGGCATCTTCTATTAAGACTATGACTTATGTTATTGATTGTTATTGGATATATTTTCAAAATCTATATTGATATTTTTATATTTTTGTGATGGTATAGGTACTATGGAAGAGGGATCATATAGTATATGTAGTGAAGAGGTAGAACAAGTTCAACAATTCTTGGATGAGAATGATCTTAGCGTATTGCTAGCGTGGTTGTGCACGGTTGCGATTGACGCGTCCGTGCATACAAGAGAACCTATTAGGGACAGCAAATTATTAGGATCCGAATGGATAAGGGAGATTCTTTTTGGACATTCAGATAGGATATTATATGAAGCCTTCAGGATGGAGAGGCATGTTTTTCTGAATTTATGTGATTTGATGAGAGTAAGAGATTGGTTAAAAGATAGTCGATATATTAGAATTGACGAACAAATTGGGATATTCTTATCTTTGCTTTGTCATGGTAGCTTAAATAGAAATTTATGTGAGAGATTTCAACATTCTGGAGAAACGATCAGCAAGTATTTCAGCAAAGTGTTGAAAGCAATTATCAAACTTTCGAAAGAGATAATCAAACCACCGTCCTTTGATGTCATCCCAGAAGAAATTCTTATGGATCCTAGTCATAAGCGCTACTTCAAGGTATGATTTCTATATCGAGTTTATACCATCAAATACATATAGTTCATAATCTTATATAATCTTAGATTGGTAATAAATTGACAGGACTGCGTAGGTGCTCTGGATGGCACCCATATAAATGCTATTATCCCGGTGTCTCAGCAGGTTCGATTTAGAGGCAGGAGAGGAACTACCACACAGAACGTGTTGTGTGTTTGCTCATTTGATATGAAATTTACTTTCGTGTATGCTGGATGGGAAAGTGTTTGCTCATTTGATATGAAATTTACTTTCGTGTATGCTGGATGGGAAGGATTCGCCAATGATTGTCGAGTGCTTTCGGCAGCACTAGAAACTCCTCAATTGCAATTTCCCGACCACCACCCGGTATTTACTTTGTTTATATTGACATTTGTGATTATATTATGGTTTAATATCATAACAAATTTATATATATCATGTTGTAGGGAAATACTACGTGGCAGATTCCAGGATTTTTAACTCCATTTAGAAAGGAACGGTATCATCTCAACGAATATAAAGGGAGTGGGAGACAGCCAAGAACATCAAAAGAGTTATTCAACTATAAGCACTCTTCACTAAGAAATGTAATTGAGAGGTCATTTGGGGCATTAAAGAATCACTTCACCATTTTGAGACATATGCCTCCATTTACAATTCGGAAGCAAACACTTGTTGTAATTGCATGTTGTACTCTTCATAATTACATTCGTGATCAAGATAGGATGGACATGAATTTTTCCATATATGGAGATTCGGAGTATCCATTTGGACCTACAGGAGGGGAAGTTGCAAATGATACATTGGATGAGCAGTCATCTGAGATGAACATGCTTAGGATAAGAATTGCAAATAAAATGGCAAGAGATCACAATATACATGAGATTTGTTGACTTTTGTAATATTGCTTTTACGTATTTACTGTGATGCAGTTGAACAATGAACTATATTACTTCATTATTGTGATGTCATGTATGGAAGGGTTCATGTTGAGATGTATGAAATTTTCGTTTAAGTATGCACATATGACCATGTTGAAAATATTTTTCTTCACTCACCATTTTCAAAATTAAATTGATAAGCATTTAATGAGAATGAGAAATCAATATCAAGTTTATATGCTTTAAAACTAAAAAATGTTCTTTTGTACTTGAAAAAAATTTGATACAAACTTTACTTACAAAATTTTCTACAAAATATGCCATATGATCACCTATATAAAATGTTTGTCTTCACTCACCATGAACAAAATAAAATTAATGAGCATTTTATAAGAATGATAATTCAATATCAAGTTTAATGAACAAAATAAAATTAATGAGCATTTTATAAGAATGATAATTCAATATCAAGTTTAAACTTTATTAAATAAAAGCTTTTTTTAAAAAAAGAAAAAGAAAATTGGAAACATAAATTTTTTGCCGTTTACTAAACGTGTTTTCTGTTCTTTTTTTATTCCAAAAATAGTTTTTTTTTACACTTACCAAACGCGTTCTTTTGTTCAAAAACTGCTCCCCGGAACAGAAACACTTTTTTTATTTTATTTTTGTTCCCTGGAACAAAAAAAGAACATAAATAAAAACATGTGCACCCTAAATGATTGGTGATAGTCACTATTTCTTTCTCTTTGCTGAAGTAGTACGGTACTGAGGATGAAACCCTACAGCCTATATACATGGGCCGGCATTATAGGCTGCCACCATCAACACAACAACAATAAACACATGCCAAAAGCTGCTGTTGCTCGTGCTTTAATTAGTCAGCACACCACACCAACAGTTGAGCCTCCTAATAATTGATTTGTCACTGGGAACTTAAACGATTCATACCAATATCCCCTTATAGGACACTGCCCATGCGCTTGAACTAGTTCCTTGTCCATGAAAGTCGTGTTTCTGGTGAAAACCATCCTTCTTTGTAGATTTTCCTGTCACTGCTCTCATCGGCAATGCTGGGAAATCTGGCAAGTGGTTGCAGATTTAACATTAGCATACATGCAATGATTGCAGGACCAGTGAGACGGGTCATCGGTTCGGCTGGAACCAACTCGAGTACTGGCAGTTCCTTTTCCCCTTCCACCACCTCTGCTTGCCTTGCTGCTCCTCCATTCTTAGAGCTCGCGCCCGCCGCAACCACCATGGGAATCCACATCTGATAGCCCATTCTCCAATGCTCTCACGAGGTTCTCAAAGTAGTTTCTGGTCACACTGTAGCAACAAAAACAGATGTAAGAATGTCAAACGCATGTCTCTGTGCACACATGGGCACTCCTTCTAGAAGTCACACCAGAGGCTGTTAAGAAAAGTATCTACGTAAACTACATTGCAGCTGAAGTAAAGAGGGCCATCGATTTTTCAATAAAAGGAGAGCGTGTTTGTGATGGGAAAACAGCTCCGAGAATTCTTGATTCCCAATAGTACTCTATGAACTTAAATAAATAAACAAATAATAGTCCAACAGCCTTATAACAACCAACCAATGCCATATGCACTGGAAGATCATATTCTTGGTAAGTCCACCGTCCAGGTTTGCCTTTCGAATCAACATGCATAAATAAATCAAAAGGAGAATTGCAGTGGCTAAACTTAGTATTTTTCCTAAAATAAGAAAAAGAAATGACACATTTAGAATTGCTGTATGTTCAAACTTCAAACTGACATGGGTGACATCATTATCCTCTAGACAAATCATCCAATTTAGCATTATTGGATCTCCTCCAGAGAAAATATATGAATTCACTAACCATATGATAGCAAGAACAAGCATATCCATCTATTAAGAAATTCCAAGGATTCCAAATTTAACTACAGAAAGGACATAATTGTGGAACTCCTGTATGCAATCGACTGGTTGATTTTAGAAGGTCCAAAGGTTACACCATATATGATAGCCCTTTAGGCCATCAAATATCTCATACTGCTGATAAAAGCATGCCCAAATAGGACTATCTATGTCCAACCTAGTAAGTAAGTCACATAAAACAGTCTTGTTTCTTGAAAGAGGAAAGACCACACAATCCGTTGTACACCATTGTCATAGAACCCAAATGATGGCAAATTCTACATGCTTAAAGTTATCTGTACCAGTTCATGTTTTCAGTTCAGCACTTGTTCTTCATGATCCACTATGCCCAAGTGCCACATTCTGCGAACGGTCCTCTCGGTGCAGCAGATCAAATCAAAAGTATGTCAACACACTACTTTCTACATATTGATACAAGAAATTTCCAAAAAGAAGCTTACATTCCAGCAAAAGTTGAAAGAGCATTGGCAGGAAACATCGTAACATTCACAGCCAGCAAAATTTTCTACAGCGTATTCACAACCGGGCGGGACACCACTTGGTCCGGCAAAGTAGGAAAATGAGGTAAAGGAAATTATATTTCATATAATAGGCACCCAGTAGTGCAAAGTCATTATCACACTTAAAAAAAAAAAAACTTCACACAAAGAAAAAGAATACGGTTGCACATATACCTTTCTATTGTCTTCAATGTACGAGCGAAGAAGATATTGAGAATACTTTTTCTTATCTTCTTTAGGCGCTAATAGATTTATCATGTCTTGACCGACGTAGAACCACAAGATGGATCGGGACATCTCAATGTTAAACATCCACGACCATCGTTTTTTGATGTGCTTATGTTACCTATCACAATGCTCGCATTCATTAAATGACAGCAAAGACGCAGGAGTAAAAGCATGTAAATTTCTAAGGTGCACAGTTAATCCAAAAAAAATACTTCCAAGAGAGTGATATCTATCAGCTGAAGACAAACACACAGAGATGATGATATCACATGACGTGGTCATGTGGTACTTAACTGAGACTCGCTTCCCACAACCCATCACGAATCCTCTTGTTCCATCGGCATGCGAGGTCCCGCAGGCGCTTCGCCACAATTGCATTTTCATTACCGGTGAGACTGTTCAAAGAAGAGCCCCCAAATGATTTTCCTGATTATTCTGATGGTATTGGCCTCCTCTACGTCCTCTTCCCCGGACTCAGCCTCGGCTCTGCCCTTCCCTTGCATTGTCATGGAATCCAAGTTTTCAAACTGATGCTCGACCAATAGCGCTGCCATACAGAAGTCTAACCAAAGGTCCAAATTTGCGATTTAATTTGGCATCATTTTAGTTTTAAGATTGAGACAACACTCACCATATTCCCCTAGAAGTGAGCATCAGATTGCTCAAAAGACTCCTCAAGTTGTTGCTCTGGTCGTTGCTCGAGTATAGAAGCATCTTCTTCTTCCCAAGGTTCTTCTCCATCATGTCCCTTCTTCCCCGTGCTTGAGAGGGTTTTGCCTAGAAGCGGGAAAAACCAACAAAGATGAATTATCCCAGTTTAGCAGAGTGCATTAAACCCAAACAAATCTTCAATCAATATTTTTATTAAAATCTCAAATGCATGCACATAACACAGTATGAAGTGAAGATCCCCAGTCTTTGTCACCCAGCTTTCAGCAAGACCGCAGTAGAAATTACCATGCATAGAATGAGAAGTGAAGTCGAGCATACATTCGAGGCTTTGAACTAGAAAGATTTTTAACTATAAGAAATCTGCCATCCCAACTGCACTGATTCTACAGAAAAATGTTAATCTTTTTACAGTCACATTCATTCAAATTTTTTTTGCACCACATACTGTGAACATGCAAGTAGGATTAATTCAGTCGCATCAAAAGCAGGATGAGCAGACCCTATATTCCTAAGTGGAAAATGTCAGTTCTTATCAATGACTTTCTATGCATGATTTCATTTCTTTTCACATCACAAACATTGTCAACCTGTAAGTGCCATTTATTCAGCCAAAAAGGGACAGGCAACTTTTGAATGTGGTCATTTTTACGATTTTCAAAATGATGGCTACCTATTTTTTTACCATAGATTTACATAAATTTGGAAACTAATGCTTTCGTGCAACTAAAGAAGAAAAAGAGGAACACATACCCTGTGTCTATGCATTAAACGAACCCTTAGGCCACTTCTCTAGTTCCCCTCATCATTTAGCTCTTCAACCTGCAATAATAGGACATGTACATTTTAATTATGATGAGAACATTATACATCACGATTCATCTTATTGATAGAGGGAGTACTCACTGTTTTCTCAGCTACATTGATGGATTCATATTGCACAAAAGCATGCAACTGCATAAAATATACAATGTCAGATATTAAGGACCAATCCGGATTGACATTTACTTATTGCTTAATCTAAAATTCACGCACTTTGATTCTTTCAATCTGAAACTCCTTTAATTTTCACAGCCCTTTAATGATGGCACATAGACTCACATAAGATTTTTCATTATAGTTTAAAATTTGACAAATATTTTAAATTTTGGCGGAAAATAAAAAAATACCTTTTGCTTTTACTTAAGTCCAAACAAACATGCCCTAAACTTTCATGAGCACACTTGACTATAAAAGAATATTGATTGTGCTTAATCAAAATTCAACAAGATAGGCTACAGATGATTATCTTTGTTGATATCCGATAGAAACGAACACAGAGACAAGGGCCACCAGACACTTCATCAATCCATGATTCTAAACTATAGAACAGAAACACAATACAAAATAATGCATGATGTTAGTATAGAGTCTCATGCAACCAAAATAGAGGACCTACCACTACAGTGATTAATAGTAAAAAAGATAAAAGAAAAATCAAAACAGTGATAAGAGGTTTGAATAGTTCATCTCCTCAGAAAGCTGCGAATACCTTGTTAGTATAATGCACGCCATCAGCCTTTCCCAATCTGGGTGCTGCAGAAGCTCTCCCATCGAAAGCTTGAGGCTGATGGCCTGCATTATACTAACATCATGATCTTGAAGAACTAAGTATGACAATACCTTGAAAATGCGCTACCAAAACTTAAAGGCACACAAGTTCGCCATTAACATCGCCTCCTTTTGATTAATTGGGGGTTGTTAGTATCTCCACTAAAGTAGCAATTTATGTACTGTCTGAACCGGAAAGAAAGGGGGAATAGCCAATAAGAGTAAAGTTTTTTTCCTGTTGATGGATCTAGAATTGCACAATTTGCATTTTCTTGATGGGGAGTACCAAATTTTCCTCCCCGAAAGGATGCACAATGGGTAGAGGTTGCGTGTCCAGCAATACACCAAAAAGAATACCCTCATGTAGCAATCTAACTTCGCCAAACTTGATTATGAACAGAGATGCATCAAAAGACAGGAAGAAACGTGAAATTAGTCATCTTCACAAATTGGTCAGTCTCTGTGTGTCAAATTCAGCTAAACACAAGAAACCTGCAATTTTCAGTGGTTCTCTCGCAAAGCAAACAGAGAGATAAGCTTCTGGCTCCATGCTTGTGAGGATGTCCCACCATATCTCTCGTTGGCACATGAACAAAATAAGAGGTACTTGTTGGTTTAAACAGCCCACACTGCAATGAATTTGCCTAAGTAAACTACCTATTTCTGATAGATCAGTGGACCAAGAAGGTAGATCTTAGAGAGAAATTTTGATCTTATCCTTCACAACCGAGTTACGCCTTTGGAATTGCAACACAAATGACTATTCAGAAGCACACAAGGATCAACTTCTCCAATAGACAAGCGATTTTGGGAGAAAATAAAAGCATGGAGTGACCAAGTTAGCAACAAGCCGAATGCGCAGATGTAACTTTAAACTTCAACATTAACATGGCACCGATTTCTACTAAGTAGAATCCCGAAAAAAAAAAAAGAAAAAGAAAATGAACCTTCGGACGTACGGGAGTCGCCAATGGGCCGCCTATCGGTGGGGCTTGGGAAGGCGACGACGGGAGGCGACGGCGTCCACGTTCAGGAGCAGGAGGCGCTTCGTGGAGGAAAGAGAGAAAGAGCGAGCAGAGCGACCTTCGCCCGCGGAGAGGGAGGCCAAAACGCGAGAGCAAGGGTTCGGCGTCGGCGTTGGCGTCGGCCGCGTAGGTGGAGGCGGAGGCGGAGAAGTCGGCGTCGGAGTTGGGGGCGACGAGGCAACCGGCGGAGGGGCGTCGGCGTCGCGGTTTGCTGGTAGAGAGGCGCGCCTTCGAGGACGAAAGAGAGATAAAGCCGACCGGAGGTCACGAGAGGGAGGCGTAAGGCTGCGTCGGCGTCGGAGTCGGCGTCGGGGGCGACGGGGGCAACCGGCGGAGGCGGAGGTGGAGGGCCGTCAAAGGGGGGAGAGAGAGAGAGAGAGCAGAGCGGACTTTATGTTTTCCTCGAACCGTCGCAATTTTGTTCTCCCTCCCCGCAACGGAACGGAGAACGGGGAGAGAGACAGAGAGGAGAGCGAGAGGAGAGCGGAGAGCGTCGAAGGTGCGAGAGGTGGGCCGGGGAGAGAGGAGAGAGAGAAGCTCCCGCGCGCGGTTTGAAACCGAGAAGTGGACGACGTGGATCGACACCGGACGGGTGTCACGCAATGAATCGTTCGAACACCGATTACGTGGCACCGTTAGGTACCCAATATTTTCTCTCTCTCACGGCAATGCTCTCTCTGACTTTTCGTTTTCACTGCAGTTTGTCAAAAAAAAAGAAAAGAGAAAAAGCACTTTTTTTTGCTGAAGATGGACGAGGAAGAAAACCTTTCTCTCTCACTTTTACTTGATTTTTTATGTTTCCTTCTTCCATCCCCCCGGAAGCCCCCCAAAAGCCTCGTACTTTGTTGCTTTTATAGGGGTAGAAGATAGGTTTTCGATTCTCCCTTCAAATCTACATTTGCGATACTTTTTCACCAACTGATTACTATTGATAAGAATTCAAGATTACGCTCACTATTTTCTCGAAATCCAAATCTCACAAAGATAAATCGCAATATTTTTTCACACATGTGCCATATCCAAAAAATTCATATCCTAGAAGAATTTCAAAATTTCTATTTTTCCACGAGATAATTAAAAAACATGGGCTTGGGCCAACTTGCTCGCTTTGTGGGCTTAGTCCAACTAATTTGAACCCAAATCACTAATTCGACCCATCCGCCATTGGTCCAATAAATAAGTGTAACAAAAATGCAAACTAAAAACAAATGCACATAAATCTATATGCTATGCAATTAATATTTTTTTAGGAATAAAATTAATCCTTAATTTTTTTAAGGCGATAAATGACTAAATGAGTCGCCAAAATTTAGGTGTCAACAATATCCATGACCGAGAATTACCCAAAAAAAGTATAAAACATTAGCTTGATCAATGATGCCCACAAGTCTTGCGCTTGCCCCCTAAGATGTAAAAATGGAATGAAATTTTGTGTCGTATTAGAATAAAGTCTGTAACTAAAAGCTAAAATAAGAATATTCTTAGTCTTAGGCTTCCATATGATCCTTTCCCACCTCATATTCCAAGTCATGGTCAGGTATATGAATTCGTAGTTATAATTGACTTGATGACAATACAAATTAATTGCAAAAAAGACTTGCCTTGCTTAATTTAATGTAACAATTAGGCTGAGTTTTGTGCATTCAAGGACATGACCACTATAAATGGGCTTCCTTGTATATTCTAATGAAAATTAATTATATTATAACTTTCGTATGATGCTTACATTGATGGCAAATTTTTTCGCCAGATCAATCGTCACATTGGAAGAAAAATGACAACTTGAGTACTTCGAGTGATAAATTGCGACAAAAGGTCTTATGGAACATTTTTAATAGAATTTTTGCAACGTTGGGAAAGGTAAAATAATAGTCGGTGGGCCTGGGATTCAAATTCATGTAACTTGTGAGATGGGATTATAGATTTTTTTATTTTATTGGTAAGTAGATGAGTGGTCAATTTGTTGCATGTTGGTTATTTAAACAGATAAAACATATGAACACGGCTCCTAGAGACTTTCTACAGCATTGGAAAAGGTAAAATAATAGTCGGCCGACTTAGGATAAGAATTCGTGCATCTTGAGAGATGAGATTAGAGATTTTTTTTTTTTATTGGTAAGTAGATGAATGGTCGGTTTGTTGCATATTGATTATTCAAATAGATTAAACATATGAACAAGACTTCTAGTGATTTTCTGCAGTGTTGGGAAAGGTAAAATAATAGTCGGCTGGCTCGGAATAAAAATTAATACATCTTGTGAGATTGGATTAGAGATTTTTTTTATTGGTAAGTAAATGAGAGGTCGGTTTGTTACATGTTGGTTATTCAAACAGATAAAACACATGAACATTGCTCCTAGTGACTTTCTGCAGCGTTGGGAAATGTACAATAATAGTCGATGGGCCTGGGATAATAATTCATGCATCTTATGATATGAGATTATAGATTTTTTTTTTTATTGAAAAGTAGATGAGTGGTCGGTTTGTCGCATGTTCATTATTCAAACAGATAAAACACATGAATACGCATCCTCGTGACTTTCTGCAGCATTGAGAAATGTAAAATAATAGTCGGTTGGCTCGTGATAAGAATTAGTGCATATTGTGAGATGAGATTAGAGATTTTTTTTATTGGTAAGTAGTTGAGTGGTCGGTTTATTGTATGTTGATTATTCAAATAGATAAAACACATGAACATGGCTCCTAGTGATTTTTTTGCGAAATTAGAAAAGGTAAAATAATAGTTGGTCGGCTCGAAATAAGAATTCATGCATATTTTGAGATGGGATTAGAGATTTTTTTATTATTATTATTGGTAAGTAGATGAGTGATCGGTTTGTTACATATTGGTTATTCAAACAGATAAAACACATGAACATTGCTCCTAGTGACTTTCTGCAGCGTTGGGAAATGTACAATAATAGTCGATGGGCCTGGGATAATAATTCATGCATCTTATGATATGAGATTATAGATTTTTTATTATTGAAAAGTAGATGAGTGGTTAGTTTGTCGCATATTCATTATTCAAACAGATAAAACACATGAATACGCATCCTCGTGACTTTCTGCAGCATTGAGAAATGTAAAATAATAGTCGGTTGGCTCGTGATAAGAATTCGTGCATATTGTGAGATGAGATTAGAGATTTTTTTTATTGGTAAGTAGTTGAGTGGTCGGTTTATTGCATGTTGATTATTCAAATAGATAAAACACATGAACATGGCTCATAGTGATTGTTTTGCGAAATTAGAAAAGGTAAAATAATAGTTGGTCAGCTCGAAATAAGAATTCATGCATATTTTGAGATGGGATTAGAGATTTTTTTTTATATTATTATTGGTAAGTAGATGAGTGATCGGTTTATTACATATTGGTTATTCAAACAGATAAAACATATGAACATTACTCCTAGTGACTTTCTGTAGCGTTGGAAAATGTAAAATAATAGTCGGTGGGGCCGAGATAAGAATTCATGCATCTTGTGAGATGAAATTAGAGATTTCTTTTTATTGGTAAGTAGATGAGTAATCGGTTTGTTGCATGTTGGTTATTCAAACAGATAAAATACATGAACACAGCTCATAATGACTTTCTGCAGTATTGAGAAAGGTAAAATAATAGTCGGTCGGCCTGTGATAAGAATTCATGCATCCGGTGAGATGAAATTATAGATTTTTTATTATTGGTAAGTAGATGAATGGTCGGTTTGTTGCATGTTGGTTATTCAAATAGATAAAACACATAAACACGGCTCATAGTGATTTTTTTCCATGTTGGGAAAGGCAAAATAATAGTTAGTTGGCTCGGGATAAAAATTCATGCATATTGTAAAATGAGATTAAAGATTTTTTTATTATTGGTAAGTATATGAGTGGTCGGTTTGTTGCATATTGGTTATTCAAACAGATTAAACATATGAACACAGCTTCTAGTGATTTTTTGCAGTGTTGGGAAATATAAAATGATAGTCAACTGGCCCGGAATAAGAATTAATATATATTGTGAGATGTGATTAGAGATTTTTTTTTATTGGTAAGTAAATGAGAGGTCGGTTTGTTACATGTTGGTTATTCAAACAGATAAAATATATGAATATTGCTCCTAATGACTTTCTGCAGCATTGAGAAATGTAAAATAATAGTTGGTGGGGCCGAGATAAGAATTCATGTATCTTATGTGATGAGATTATAGATTTTTTTACTTATTGGAAAGTAAATGAGTGGTCGGTTTGTCGCATATTGGTTATTCAAACATATAAAACACATTAATATGGCTCCTGGTGACTTTCTGCAGCATTAAGAAATGTAAAATAATGGTCAGTTGGCTCATAATAGAATTCGTGCATATTGTGAAATGAGATTAAAGATTTTTTTTATTGGTAAGTAGATGAGTGGTCGGTTTGTCACATGTTGGTTATTCAAACAAATAAAACACATTCTGCAGCATTGAGAAATGTAAAATAATAGTTGGTTGGCTCGTAATAAGAATTTGTGCAAATTGTGAGATGAGATTAGAGATTCTTTTATTGGTAAGTAGATGAGTGGTCGGTTTATTGCATGTTGGTTATTCAAACAGATAAAACACATGAACATGACTCCTAGTGATTTTTGCCAAATTGGAAAAGGTAAAATAATAGTTGGCGCTCGAGATAAGAATTCATACATTTTGTGAGATGGGATTATATATATATTTTTTTATTGGTAAGTATATGAGTGATCGGTTTGTTACATATTGGTTATTTAAACAGATTAAATATATGAATACGGCTTCTAGTGATTTTCTACAGTGTTGGGAAAGGTAAAATAATAGTCGGCTAGCCTGGAATAAGAATTAATACATCTTGTGAGATGAGATTAGAGATTTTTTTTATTGGTAAGTAAATGAGAGGTCGGTTTGTTATGTGTTGGTTATTCAAACAGATAAAACTCATGAACATTGCTCCTAGTGACTTTCTGCAGCGTTGGGAAATGTAAAATAATAGTCGATAGGGCCGAGATAAGAATTCATGCATATTGTGAGATGAGATTAGAGATTTTTTTTTTTTGGAAAGTAGATGAGTGGTCGGTTTTGTCGCATGTTGGTTATTCAAACAGATAAAACACATGAATATGGCACCTGGTGACTTTCTACAGCATTGAGAAATGTAAAATAATAGTCGGTTGGCTCATAATAAGAATTCGTGCATATTGTGACATGAGATTAGAGATTTTTTTAATTGGTAAGTAGATGAATGGTCGGTTTTTTGCATGTTGGTTATTCAAACAGATAAAACACATGAACATGGCTCCTAGTGATTTTTTGTCAAATTAGGAAAGGTAAAATAATAGTTGGCTGGCTCGAGATAAGAATTCATGCATCTTGTGAGATGAGATTAGAGATTTTTTTTTTTTATTGGTGAATAGATGAGTGATCGGTTTGTTGCATATTGATTATTCAAATAGATAAAACATATGAACATTACTCCTAGTGACTTTCTACAGCATTAGGAAATGTAAAATAATAGTCGGTGGGACCGAGATAAGAATTCATGCATCTTGTGAGATGAGATTAGAGATTTCCTTTTATTGGTAAGTAGATGAGTGATCGGTTTGTTGCATATTGGTTATTCAAACAGATAAAATACATTAACATAGCTCATAATGACTTTCTGCAGCATTGAGAAAGGTAAAATAATAGTAGGTCGGCCTGTGATAAGAATTCATGCATCATGTGAGATGAGATTATAGATTTTTTTTTTTTTTTTTTTTTTTTGTAAGTAGATGAGTGGTCGGTTTGTTGCATGTTGGTTATTCAAATAGATAAAACACATAAACACGGCTCCTAGTGATTTTTTGCCATGTTGAGAAAGGTAAAATAATAGTTAGCTAGCCCGGGATAAAAATTCGTGCATCTTGTGAGATGGGATTAGAGATTTTTTTTTTATTGGTAAGTATATGAGTGGTCAGTTTGTTGCATGTTGGTTATTCAAACAGATAAAACACATGAACATTGCTCCTAATGACTTTCTGCAGCGTTGGGAAATGTAAAATTGCATGTTGGTTATGCAAACAGATAAAATACATGAACACGGCTCCTAATGATTTTTTGTCATGTTGGGAAAGGTAAAATAATAGTCGGCCTACCCAAAATAAGAATTCATGCATTTTGTGAGATGTGATTAGAGATTTTTATTGGTAAGTAGATAAGTGGTTGGTTTGTTACATAATGGTTATTTAAATAGATAAAACACATGAACATTACTCCTAGTGACTTTTTGCAGCGTTGGGAAAGGTAAAATAATAGTCGGTGGGCCCGGGATAAGAATTCATGTATCTCGTGAGATGACATTAGAGATTTTTTTTTCTTTTATTGGTGAGTAGATGAGTGATCGGTTTGCTGTATGTTGGTTATTCAAACAAATAAAATACATGAACACGACTCCTAGTGATTTTTTGTTATGTTGGGAAAGGTAAATAATAGTCGGCCGGCCTGGGATAAGAATTCATGCATATTGTGATATGGGATTAGAGATTTTTTTTTATTAGTAAGTAGATGAATGATCGGTTTGTTGCATGTTGGTTATTCAACAGATAAAACACATTAATATTACTCCTAGTGACTTTCTGCAGCATTGGGAAATGTAAAATAATAGTTGGTGGGCATGGGATAAGAATTCATATATATTGTGAGATGAGATTAGAAATTTGTTTTTTATTGGTAAGTAGATGAGTAGTCGGTTTGTTACATGTTGGTTATTTAAACAGATAAAATACATGAACACGACTCTTAGTGACTTTCTGCAGGATTGAGATAGGTAAAATAATAGTCGATAAGCCCGTGATAAGAATTCGTGCATCTTGTGAGATGAGATTAGAGATTTTTTTATTTATTGATAAGTAGATGAATGGTCAGTTTGTTATGTGTTGGTTATTCAAACCAATAAAACACATGAACACGGTTCCTAGTGATTTTTTGCAATGTTGTGAAAGGTAAAAAAATAGTCGGCTGGCCCGTGATAAGAATTCATGCATCTTGTGAGATGTGATTAGAGATTTTTTTTATTATTGGTAAGTAGATAAATGGTTGATTTGTTGTATGTTGGTTATTCAAACAGATAAAACACATGAACACGGCTCCTAGTAACTTTCTGCAGCATTGAGAAAGGTAAAATAATAGTCGATTGGCCCGTGATAAGAATTCGTGCATTTTGTGCGATGAGATTAGAGATTTTTTTTATTAATAAGTAGATGAGTGGTCAGTTTGTTGCATGTTGGTTGTTGAAACAGATAAAACACATGAACATGACTCCTAGTGATTTTCTGCAGTGTTGGGAAAATGTAAAATAATAGTCGGTGGACCCGGGATAAGAATTCATGCATCTTGTGAGATGAGATTTGAGATTTTTTTTATTTATTGGTAAGTAGATAAGTGGTCGGTTTGTTGCATGTTGGTTATTCAAACAGATAAAACACATTAGCACGGCTCATAGTGACTTTTTATAGCATGGAAAAAGGTAAAATAATAGTCGGTCGGCCCGCGATAAAAATTCGTGCATCTTGTGAGATGAGATTAGAGATTTTTTTAAATTGGTAAATAGATGAGTGATCGGTTTGTTGTATGTTGGTTATTCAAATAGATAAAACACATGAACACGGCTCCTAGTGATTTTTAGCCATGTTGGGAAAGGTAAAATAATAGTCGGCCGACCTGGGATAAGAATTCATTTATCTGTGAGATGGGATTATAAATTTTTTATTTATTTATTGGTAGGTAGATGAGTGGTCAGTTTATTGCATGTTGGTTGTTCAAACATAGAAAACACATGAACACGGCTCATAGTGACTTTCTGCAGCATTAAGAAATGTAAAATAATAGTCGGTCGGTCTGTGATAAGAATTCGTGCATCTTGTGAGATAAGATTAAAGATTTTTTGTTATTGGTAATTAGATGAGTGGTTGGTTTGTTGCATGTTGGTTATTCATACAAAGAAAACACATAAACACGGCTTTTAGTGCCTTTTTGTAGCGTTGAGAAATATAAAATAATAGTCGGTGGGCTAGGGATAAGAATTCATGCATCTTGTGATAAAATTGAGATTAGTATATGATTAAGGGATAAGTGCTATGGAAGTTCTAAAACTTGACACGAAAATGCAATTGAATCATTAAACTTGTAAAAAGTGTAATCAAGTCCTAAAACTTGTCAACACAGTTTAAGTGAGCCCTAAAGTTAACATCGTCTGTTTTATTGACTGAAAATGCTGACATGGCATTTTAAATTATTTTTTATTTTCCAGCTAGCTTTTTAAAATACTTTTTATTCAATTTTTTTAAAATGAATATATTTAAAAGCTAAAAATCAATTTTTAAAAATATGTTGAAAAAGGAAAAAAAAAAAAAAGGGCAGGAGGAGACGGCCGCCGATCCCCGGAGTGGCTAGCGACGGTTGTCGGCCGTTGCTTGACTAGGGCGAGGCCTCTCCGGTCCCAGGTGAGGGCCAGTGAGGGTCGTCGGCCCTAGACCCTCGCCCCGACGTGGGCAAGGGTGCCCGGATCTTGGCACGCGGGCCTTCACGGGGGGCCGCCAAGGCCTCGCCCAAGGCGAGCGAAGTTCGCTGACCCCCTTGTGAGGGCCGGCGTGCCTAGATCTGGGCGCCCTCGCCCTGGTTAGGTGGTGGCCGGCGACTGTCGTCGGCCCCTCCGGCGATGGGCAGCCCGGCAACTCCCGCCCTTTTTCTAATAGTTTAAAAAAAATGAATTTTAGTTTTAAAATATAATTTAAAAAAATTGAATAAGAAACTATTTTAAAAAGCCAGCTGAAAAATAAAAAATCATTTAAAATACTATGTTAGCGCCGCATTAGCATTTTCCGTTAATAAGACTAACGGTGTTAACTTTATGACTCAATTAAATAATTTTGACAAGTTTTATGACTTGATTGCATTTTTTGCAACTTTTAGGACTCAATTGCATTTTCATGACAAGTTTTAAGACTTTCACAGCACTTATCCCTATGATTAATAAGTAAATCATGTCATTAAGGTATAGCTGAATAAGTTAGTGTTATAAATAAAATTATCTTCAAAAACACGGACTAGATATATTGACAATTATACAATGCGATTATGAAAAATGTAATTACTTTTACATGTTCTAATAAATTGTAATGCACAAAGAACTGTTAGTTGGAGTTGTTCCGGTGGAAAATAGTTGTTCTAATGACAAAAAGCAATTGGTTGATTATAACAGAGTCGTACATGAATTATAAGCCATCAAATGACAACTATATGTATAGTAAACTCATTTCAATTTTTTTTTTCTGTATGTAATAATTAACCTGATTATAGACAGAATGAAAACATGAAGAGGTCAAAAGGTCAATCTTCTTCAACAACACCGGACAAATGTACCTATTGGAGGACAAAGTGTAGACAAGGAGACAAAAATCTATAAAATGACCAAGGACGGACAAGGCAATATTGATGAGCCTCACTTTTTTTCCTCTCATCCTTATCGACCGTCGTCGCCTACTCGCCGGTGTCAATCTCTCTCCAACGGCCACTTGCTCTCAACCTTTCTCGGCATCCTCCTCTCTCAGTTCCTCTCTCTTCTGATCATTCAAGGTATGAAATCCATCTTTGCGTTTGTTCCGTTGTCCTCTAAGGATCCCAAATTGATGATGATCAATAAATGAGAGGTGAAAGTTCATCATGTTCTTTCAAACATCACGAACTCATCCTCCATTCCATCATCTTCGTTCGGGTAGGCCTCTATACGACTGGACATTTATTTTATCGTGATTTCATTACCGTTTATGTGGAGCTTGATCACTGTCCTCGTCTCATTTGTTTACCTATGTTCGTTGTTTGGCTGAGCTTGCTTCGCTCTCCTCTTCCGTAGAGCCAACCTTGCTGAACTTGCCCATTTAGGTGCCCTGTTGCGCTTTGCGTTTTGTTTAATTTTTGCTTTGTGTATGTTGTCTATCTTGGTGTATGTCGATGCTTAATATGCGTATTAAGGTCTTGTGTGTCTTTGAATGAAGTTTGGGCATCGGTTTCACCCATTTGGTTTGCTGGAAGTTGAGTTTTCATGCTATTATGAGAATTCATGAAACAACATGTTTACAAAAATTAATAATTATGTGACCTTTAACTTTGAATTTCAAAATGTTCACTAGAAATTCGTAGGGGATGACAAACTTTGTTTTGATAGGTTGCACGTCCAAGGGCAGATTGTTTGCTCGGGCTTAACCCCCTCAAAATCTGGGGGTCCCCTGCTGGTCCTGTGGCCTAGAAAGTTCTAGACTGAATATAGTGACTCTTTTTAGGGTTTTGAAGGACTTGAGGTGGAAATTTAGAAAAGCCGAAGACTAGTAGTTAGTGGGCTTTCGTAGCTTCCGTTTGGCAGGAGGATCGTTAAATTGGGATATAGTTTGGTTGGTCGTTTCGGCCTCGAATGTACCATTTTTCTATGGGCCTTGCTTCAGGTCGTGAGCGACTTTTTGTGCTGTATTGTTAATTATGTATTTTTGTGGGCTGAACCTGGAAAATTCACAACAGGAAGTTGTAAAGCACACCTTGAAATTTCAGTCTGGGAAATTTCACTGGAATTCTAAAGTTGATTTACTACATTTACAATTTTTCACAAGAATCGGGTCTGTTTAGGAGAAAAAATTGGACAATAGGGGCTAAATTGGAAATTCTGTATTTTTCGGGGCAAAATAGCAAATGTTGTCTTCTAAGGAATTGAAGTAGACTCAATTAGCTGCGAATTCATTGGTGTTTCACCATAATGGGACATCATTTAGTGGACCTAAGGCACTAAGATTTGAATGGTCAGATCATAGAAAAACAGAGGAGTCCACACTATGTATTAACTGAGTCATGACTTGCCTTGCTTAATGAGATGTGCTGAGTACCGATTCATTAATTTTTTCTAACTCTTTGGTGGTCAGCCTTTTGTGATCATTCTAATGCTCTTACTGATTGTGGTGCATGAGTGAATGCCGTCACATTGTGATAAATTCAACCGTGGAGGTAAAGTAAAGGTGGATTGAAAAAACTTAGAAATCTTCATTGGTTTCCTTTAAGATTAGAGTTGATTCTAGGATTTAGATTCTAGATTAGAATAGATCATAGATAGAGTCTCTTAGTTGAATAATAATAGGCATATGATTAGATTGGTATCACTTAGACATAGGTTTAATAGCTTAGCTTAGAAATCACCTTTAAAGAAAATAAAAAATATATAAAAATTGGTAATAACTAGCTT
Organism: Eucalyptus cladocalyx; assembly: GCA_017140615.1. Classification (NCBI taxonomy): domain Eukaryota; kingdom Viridiplantae; phylum Streptophyta; class Magnoliopsida; order Myrtales; family Myrtaceae; genus Eucalyptus; species Eucalyptus cladocalyx. The sequence goes on from CM029520.1 coordinate 41,459,833, forward strand.
AGTTCAAGTTATGACTCACCTCAAAAATCTCTTTTAAATTTAGAATTAGAATTAGAACTATAATTTAGGGTTATAATTCAAGGAATTAATACCACAAAAAATCTCAAACTAGTAAATAATGACAAATTTACCTTAAACTAATTTTTTAACCACAAAAAATTTCAAACCAGTATGCTCCTGACAATTTACTTAAAACTAATTTTTGACCACTAAAAACTCCAAATTGGTATATTTGTGATAAATTTGCCATTCCATTAATTTTCATAAATTGGATTGATATCACAAAAAAAACACAAACCAGTACACATGTGACGAACGGATGGTAAAATCCTAAACTTATACATCCATCAAACTCAGTAATTTGACGATAATATTTAATGGGAATAAATTTGTCACAGGTATATCACGATGGTCAAAAAATTAGTTGAGATAAATTTGTTATAAATGTACTAGTTTAAGATTTTTTTTTTTTTTGGGTAGTATTAACCCTAAAAATCAATAAATAAACTCACAAGGGATCAAGTCTTGGGGCCCGCACACAAAGTACTGTAATTCTTTAACCGATACCGTATCGGGTTACTTTCTATATTCTATTTTTACTATTTTTCCTTACTTTCTTTTATGTGTGTTTACATTACGTCATTTATTTGATGGCGTGCTTTTAGTTTAGTTGAATGGCTAGGCTAAATTACTAACATCAAAGTCAACTCAAAAACATGGCATGGTCGCTTTAGTGGGCGAAACCTTTAGGGTTCATAATTTGATAAAAAGACGATGTGGACACTTAGAAAACAATTAAATCAAGCTAGATATGGAATGGCCATTTGTTGAAATAACTAGTGTAATCAAATTTCTATACTTGAATTTTTGGTTACGTAGGCAATGGGATATGCTCTCATATCTCATTTGATTCCTAGCTGGCTCAAATAGATTAGTGATGATCACATGATTGAATTCTCATAGGCTAAATAAAATTAAAATGACAATCCAACGTCATGCAAAATAAAGGTTTGGAAGAACTCAAGTCAATTGAGGGCCATTGGTTTGTTTTTGGCATCACCTCTGAACCCAAAACCCCTTCGGGGTTGTGATGATTGAAACTCGTGTTTTTTTAGTCCACCCATCTAAAAACTTATCAACGTCAACCTTCGGATTGGAGCACCGGAAATTTACCTTGATTCGGCTCGCATGAGAGCAGACGCCGCCCCAACGCAACTAGGGAATTTTTCCGTCTATTATCACGATCAATTTGTTCACAAGTAATCAAAATCTTCCTCAGAGCAGAGCCATGGATCATCTCGGCCACTCTGACGAAACCAAAGAGATGTTCCAAGCTCAATCCCACCTCTACAGTCTCACCTCCATCTTCGCATCGTCCATGTCTCTCAAGTGCGCCGTCCAGCTTGGCATTCCGGACGTCATAAACGACCACAAGCGTCCTATCACTCTTCTTGAGCTGGCCTCAGCGCTCCGAATTCACCCGTCGAAAACCACGTGCCTTCACCGTCTCATGCGCGTTTTGGTTCATTTGCACATATTCGCCGAGACTCTTGTTCCCAAGCATGAGGGAGGAGGAGAAGAAGTAAAAGCTTACGTGTTGACACCTTCTTCAAGTTTGCTTTTGAGCGATAAGGCCACAGGGTTCTCGCCGTTCATCGTGGCCATGCTTGATCCGGTTCTCATGACTCCTTCGCATTTTCTTGGAGAGTGGTTCCGAGGGAATCATGCAACAAATTGCAGCAACAAATTGATCAGCCCTTTCGAAGCTGCGCATGGATTGAACCTATGGGACTATGGGAGGAAGAATCCTGAATTTGCTGATGCATTTAATGGAGCAATGGCCATTGACTCTCGAATGATGAATTTCGTCATCAGGGATTGTAAGCGTGTCTTTCAAGGGTTGAATACCTTGGTGGACGTTGGAGGTGGCACGGGCACGGTGGCAAAAATAATCTCTGAGTCGTGTCGGGGATTGAAGTGCACTGTCCTTGATCTCCCGCATGTGGTTGCCGACTTGCCGGAGAGTGAGAATGTGAAATTTGTTGGTGGTGATATGTTCGAGTTCATCCCATCTTCGGATGCCATTTTGCTGAAGGTATGTGTAATGAATATGTATATGTTCATCTTTTCCATGGCTCTTTATATCAATTCATTGTTCTTTTGATAAGAAATTAATTCGTCATCCTAGAATATGTCATGATGTTTGGATAGCTCTCTTTACGAACCATATCAATGACAAGTCGCTTGTAATTCATAGTTTCTAATGCAGTAGATGTTTTCCTAGAGCAACTGCATAAGGAGTTGACATACTACAGTGATAAAACGACCAGCTCTCCAAAGCCAAGCCTCTAGATTTTCGGACCACAGCTCTTCACTTTTCCTATTTTTACTCCTGTCCATGGGATTGACTAAGTACATAATAACTATGTGTGGATGGGATATATGACAAAGTTTGACTCTTCACGTTAGTTTAAAGTTCTCTTTATTTTACGAAAATGAATGATTTGTTAAATATTTTTCTGAAAATGATTGCTCATGGTACTTATAAAAATGAATGAAAGAAAAATATTTTATTATCCATGGAAATATATAAACAGAAATTATTGTTAATAATGAAAACATTTTCCATTGATTAATTATGCCAGGCGATGTAAATACTTACTTTTAGGAAAATTATTTCCAAATTATTTAATTTTGATGAAATAAATGGGCCTACATAGTGTAATGTTTCGATTATTTACCCAAGTTTGACTCGTGTTATAACCTGTTCAAGAACTTAGCGAGGTATTTATGGGTTACTTATGCAAAGTTGGAGCTTCAGGTCATGTTCCTAGTGAAATAAATTTCTAGCTTGCCGCCAGGATTGATCCCTGTGGATGCCGTTGTCGAAGAAGTTAGAAAATTCTATTGTGGTCGCATTCAAGTAATTATAACACGCAATGAAAGTTACGTGAGACTTTAGAGTTCGAAAAGTCTTCTTCTTTTGCATATTTTTTACTAATTACTTGGCTGTACTTGCTGATGATATAGTTGATTTTACATGATTGGAGCGACGAGGACTGTGTGAAGGTTCTGCGAAAATGCAGAGAGGCGATCGTTGGCAAGAACAACAAGCAAGGGAAGGTGATAATCATAGATATTGTGATAGGCGAGACTCAGGATGACGATGCTGAAGGAACTTCGACAAAGCTCTTCTTCGATATGCTGATGATGACGGTGGTCACCAGAAGAGAGAGGACCGAGAAAGAGTGGGAAGAACTTTTCTCGAAGGCCGGCTTCAGTCAGCACAAGATAACTCCTATGTTTGGATTAAGGTCTCTCATTGAAGTCTTTCCTTAGCGATTCAAATTACGCCTATTTGCAGGCACCGCTTGTAAATTTGTTAAGATTCATACTATATATGTACTAAGAAGTTGTAATAATCTCTTTTGATATTGAAATGACATTTAGTTATGGAATTTTATTATGTGTAAATGCATGTCACTCATACTATGATAAATGTGTACAAATAATTTTACATTCAAGGTGAACTAACACTGATACTAAATATTTTGATGAATTGAATGAACCTCCCTCCTTATTTTTGGTCCCATCTCTTTAAGTAATTATTGATAAAAAGATACCTACACTTGAAGCCTTCTTTTTTTTTTTGGGTACCTACGTGACAAGCTCTACACTCTAATTTTAAATCCCGTTTTTGTAAACGAGGGTTCTTGCATGATTGAAAAGCAACACTGTGTGGATTTTTTTTTTTTTGGCCAAAAACACCGTGTTCAATTGGGAAGTACTAAAACTCCTCTGGAAATATTGTGGTTAATTGATGTGACAGATTAGAGCATGTCATTTAACAAGTGATGTTCAGCACCGAATTGAATATGACATTACCTCAAAAAAAAAAAGGTAGGAATACTAAGACTCGTCACCTAAAATAACGCATCCCTTAACAAAATAATTTAGTAGAAGAGTCTTAGTATGTCTAGTATTATTTTTACTTATTGTACACTAATTTAGAAAAAAAAATATTAAAGTATTTCACATTCTTCAATTTAAACAGTAAGTGATATTCGCGTAAATTTGTCGAAGTAATGTTCATGATATTGTGATTGGATCATTAAACCGGTCTATAAAGGAATATGGTTAGCTGTATAAGTGAACATTTAAAAAATAATGAATTTATAACGTCAAATATACACTTTATATAGTATTAAGCAAAACCTATCTTAATTTAGTAAATCCATCATATCTAAAGAGGAAAAGATAGATCTATTTCTCATCTCATGAGATAGCTATTGTTTTTTTTTTTTTTTTTGAACAAATGAGATAGCTATTGTTGAAAGGTATGAGGATTTTCGCTTACCGAGACCTGCTGATGTGGGCTGAATTAGTCCACCCCACAACTTATCGTTTACACACCTCTTATTTCAACGTGCCAATTGAATGGTCCAATTAAGCATGTGCAAGAAGCTCCCCGATCTTATCACTTCTGGTCGATTAATGAATCCATTTCTAGTTGTCCTTTTTTGAACCTATACAAGCAAAACCTAAGAGGCCGAAAAGTCATTGAACCGCCTTCTCTTGCGGGATAAAAGCCGTGTCTATGAACTTATTCCATCGACTTCTCTACAGAAACAAATTGATCCCTCTGTTATCTCAACCGAGTGATTTCCGAATCGTCAAGTCTTGTTCACAACCAAACCATGCATCATCCCAGTCGTTCTGAAGAAGCCAAAGAGATGTTCCAAGCTCAATCTCAACTCTACAATCACACCTTCAACTTCATCTCTTCCATGTCTCTCAAATGCGCGGTCCAACTCCGCATCCCCAATGTCATACACGACCACAAGCGACCCATGACCCTCCTTGAACTAGCCTCAGAGCTCCGAATCCACCCGTCCAAAATGACGTGTCTTTACCGCCTCATGCGTGTTTTGGTTCACTCGGGCATTTTCGCAGAGACGCTTGTTCCCAAGAATGGAGAGGAAGAAGAAGAAATTAAGGCTTATGTCTTGACACCACCTTCGTGTTTGCTTCTGAATGATAAGGTCACGGGGCTCTCGCCATTTGTGGCGACCATGCTGGATCCGGCTCTTGTGAGTCCTTGGCATTTTCTTGGAGATTGGCTCCAAGGAAATAACCATGACGATTGTAGAGACAAATTAAACAATCCTTTTGAAGCTGCGCATGGAGTCAATATATGGGAGTATGGGAGGAAGAATCCCGAATTTGGGAATACATTCAACAGAGCAATGGCCGGCGATTCTCAGTTGATGAATTTGATAATTAAGGATTATAAAGAGATCTTTGAAGGGATAAATTCTTTGGTGGATGTCGGAGGCGGCACGGGAACCATGGCAAGGATAATCTCTGAGGTGTGTCCGGACTTGAAGTGTACGGTGCTTGATCTCCCGCACGTGGTTGCCGGCTTGCCAGAGAGTGAGAATGTGAAGTTCGTTGGTGGTGATATGTTTGAGTCCCTCCCTTCTGCAGATGCTGTTCTACTCAAGGTATGCACTATAGCATTTTACTGTCATAAATTAGATGTGGATATTAATTTGCACAGGATATTAATTTACACAATAAGTTGATTACTTCTGATTATTTGGAAAGAAACTAATTCGGCATCTCCGATACGTAATTTTCATTTTCATAAAAATTACCCAATATAGGACATTGATTTATTTATAAAAAAAAAAAAAAACACTATGCTAGATTCAATTTATTGTCAAACTGTAAAATAAATGTGTTCCGAAGAAGTTAAAAAACATGATTATAATGAAACTTATGCTCCTCTTGCTAGATTAGAAGCTGTATGTTTATTACTTGATGCATGTTTCCACTATTTTAAGCTTTATCAAATGAATGTGAAAAGTGCATTCCACAACATTTAGGGAAAAAGCCACTAAACATCCCAAACTTTCTTCAAAGTGACAAATTAATCCAAATTTTTTTTTTTTGTGATACAAAAAACCCCAAACTTTGCTAATTACGACACATTTATCCCATACTCTATGTTAAGGGTATTTTTGTCTTATTATTTTTTTTCCTTTTTCTTATCTTATTTTTTTTCCTTTTTTTCTTCTTCTCTCTTCCCTTCGTCGTCTAGGGAAGCCGAACTCAGGCGAGGGCGGCCCTCGCCAGCCTAGGCGAGTGCAACCTTTGCTTGGGTCGAGTGAGGACAACCCTTGCCAGATCAAGTGAGGGCCACCCTCGCCTGATGCCACCTAGAGCCAAATTTGGCGAGGGCTGCCCTTGCTTGCGTTAGGCGAGGGCTGTCCTCCCTCGACCCAGGTAAGGGCCACCCAGGCGAGGGCGACCCTCGCCTGACGTTGGCGAGGGCGGCTCATGCCCTGAGTCTGGCTTTCCCCCCAAGCTGGCGGAGGGAAGAGAGAAGAAGAAGAAGAAGAAAATTTTAAAATGTAAAAGACAAAAATACCCTATAGTTTGGGGTAAATATGTTACATGGATACAAATTTAGGGTTTCTTGTGTCATGAAAAAATGTTTGGGATAAGCGCGTCACAATTAGTAAAATTTGAGGTTTTTTGTGTCATAAAAAAAGTCTAGGGTAAATTTGTCACTCTCGCTAAAGTTTGAAGTTTTTAGTGGCTTTTTCTCTAATAGTTATATCAAATGAGAAGTTTTTATAAAATAGTCACCAAGTTTTGAAGAACCAAGAAAGTAGACTATGTCTGCAAACCCTCAAAGGCTCAATATGGAATGAAGCAAGTGTTAGAAGTTTGATTGAGAAAGGATTTGATAAAATTGAGGTGGACACAAAACTGATTATAAAGAAGGAAGATAAAGGTATCTTACTTGTTCAAATTTGTGTTGATTAACAAGTAATTATATTTAGCTCAATTGACGATATTTTGTGAAGAGTGTTGCCAATGTTATGCAGAAAGAGTTTGAAATGAACATGTAGGGGAACTAAACTTCTTCCTTGGACTCCAAGTGAAGTAAGCAAAAGGTTGCACACTCACATATCATAGAAATCTGCAAGGAAATGAGGTAGAAACTCCCATGATTTATTTTCCAAAAACTTGACAATGATGAAAAAGGAAATGAGGTAGATTCTAAACTTTGTAGAAGCATGATGTGTTCTCTTCTACATCTCACTGTGTCTAGACCGGATATTTGGTTTGGTGTTTGCATATGTTTAAGAATTCAATCAAATCCTAAAGAATCTCCATAGTGCATCATCAAATGTATTTCAACTTTTCTAGAACTTGGCTTGTGGCACCCCAAGCGCTCAAATTTTCTCTATTGAGGTACTTTGATGTTGACTTAACTAGTTGTAATATTGATAGGAAAAACACATGTGGTACTTGTCAAATGAATGGGTGTATGCTTGGATATTGGTTTTCGAAGAAGCCAAATTCCATTGCTTTGTCTAAGGTAAAAGCTAAGTATGTAGCACCATGGAGTTGTTGTATACAACTAATGTGGATGAGGCAATAATTGAATGATTTTGGAGTAAAAAGTACAAATATTCCCGTCATGTGTGACAAATACTCGTGCAATTTATCTAACAAAAAATCTCATACTTTGCTTAGAGCCAAGGGCACCTACATCATCATTAAATATGTGGTCATGTTTACAAGGGAAGTATATGTTGACTGAAAGCATCAATTAGTTGTTATTATGCACTAAACCTCTTGGCAAAGCATGCCTTGAGCTTATTTAAAATGAGTTAAGAATCAGAGATCCATTCGATTAAAGGACTGTGTTGTATAGAAGCACGTGAATCTATAAGCATGCACCAATTACTTTTTTGCAGAACTTTTCTCTCTTCTCTATCATATCTCATCTAATCAAGATTTGCCGACTCACAAATCTGAAGAACCCAACGAAAGGGACCTCCCTTCTAACTATTGCAATTTCCTAAAAATGATTGCTTGTATTGAATATGGAATATATGATGAAATTTGACTCTTCCTATTGGTTTAAATTTCTGTTTCTTTTGCGAAAATGAATGATTTATAAAATATTTTTCTAAAAATGATGTTTATATTGTTTATAGAAATGAATGAAAGAAAAATATTTTATCATCCACAAACACATATAAATAGAAATTATCTTTAATAATGAAAACATTAATTATGCCAGGCGATGTAAATGTTTATTTTTAGGAAATTTTGACAAAATAAATGGGCCTATATAATGTAATGTTTGGAATATTTACCCAAGTTTGGCTTATGTTTTAACCTTTTCAAGAACTTAATGAGGTTATTTATGGCTTAGTTATTCAAAGTTGGAGCTTCAGGTCATGTTCCTAGTGATATAAATTTCTAGCTTGCCTCCGGGATAGATCCCTGTTGATGCCATTGTTGAAAAGGTTGGAAAATTCCACTGCGGTCGCATTCAAGTACTTATATAACGCAACGAAAGTTACGTGAGACTTTAGAGTTTGAAAAGTCTTCTTCTTTTGCATAGTTTCTATTAATTACTTGGATGTACTTGTTGATGATATAGTTGATGTTACACGCTTGGAGCGATGAGGACTGTGTGAAGGTGCTGCGAAAATGCAGGGAAGCAATCGCTGGCAAGAACAACGAGCAAGGGAAGGTGATAATCATAGACATTGTGATAGGCGAGACTCGGGATGACGATGCTGCGACAAAGCTCTTTTTCGATATGCTGATGATGATGATGGTCACTGGAAGAGAGAGGACCGAGAATGCGTGGAAAGAACTTTTCTCGAAGGCTGGCTTTAGTCAGTACAAGATAAATCCTATGTTTGGATTTAGGTCTCTCATTGAAGTCTTTCCTTAGGGATTCAAATTACGCCTATTTGCAAGTACCGCTTGTAAATTCGTTAAGATTTATACTATATATGTACTAAGAAGTGGTAATAATCTCTTTTGGTATTGAAATGACATTTAGTTATGGAATTTTATTATGTGTAAATGCATGTCACTCATACCGTGATAAATGTGTACAAATAATTTTACATTCAAGGTGAACTAACACTGATACTAAATATTTTGATGAATTGAATGAACCTCCTCCTTATTTTTGGTCCCATCTCTTTAAGTAATTATTGATAAAAAGATACCTACACTTGAAGCCTTTTTTTTTTTTTTTTTTTTGGGTACCTACATGACAAGCTCTACGCTCTAATTTTAAATCCCGTTTTTGTAAACTAGGGTTCTTGCATGATTAGAGCATATCATTTAACAAGTGATGTTCAGCACCGAATTGAATATGACATTACCTCAAAAAAAAAAAAGGTAGGAATACTAAGACTCGTCACCTAAAATAACGCATCCCTTAACAAAATAATTTAGTAGAAGAGTCTTAGTATGTCTAGTATTATTTTACTTATTGTACACTAATTTAGAAAAAAAATATTAAGGTATCTCACATTCTTCAATTTAAACAGTAACTGATATTTGTGTAATTTGTCGAAGTAATGTTCATGATACTGTGACTGGATCATTAAACTGGTCTATAAAGGAATATGGCTAGCTGTATAAGTGAACATTTGAAAAAGAATGAATTTATAACGTCAAATATACACTTTATATATTATTAAGCAAAACCTATCTTAATTTAGTAAATCCATCATATCTAAAGAGGAAAAGATAGATCTATTTCTCATCTCATGAGATAGCTATTGTTGAAAGGTATGAGGATTCTTGCTTACCGAGACTTGCTGATGTGGGATGAATTAGTCCACCCCACAACTTATCGTTTACACACCTCTTATTTCAGCGTGCCAATTGAATGGTCCAATTAAGCATGTGCAAGAAGCTCCCCGATCTTATCACTTCTGGTCGACTAATGAATCCATTTCTAGTTGTCCTTTTTTGAACCTATACAAGCAAAACCTAAGAGGCCGAAAAGTCAGTGAACCGCCTTCTCTTGCGGGATAAAAGCCGTGTCTATGAACTTATTCCATCGACTTCTCTACAGAAACAAATTGATCCCTCTGTTATCTCAACCGAGTGATTTCCGAATCGTCAAGTCTTGTTCACAACCAAACCATGCATCATCCCAGTCGTTCTGAAGAAGCCAAAGAGATGTTCCAAGCTCAATCCCACCTCTACAATCACACATTCAACTTCATCTCTTCCATGTCTCTCAAATGCGTGGTCCAACTCCGCATCCCCGATGTCATACACGACCACAAGCGACCCATGACCCTCCTTGAGCTAGCCTCAGAGCTCCGAATCCACCCGTCCAAAATGACGTGTCTTTACCGCCTCATGCGTGTTTTGGTTCACTCGGGCATTTTCGCAGGGACGCTTGTTCCCAAGAATGGAGAGGAAGAAGAAGAAATTAAGTCTTGACACCACCTTCGTGTTTGCTTCTGAATGATAAGGTCACGGGGCTCTCGCCATTTGTGGCGACCATGCTGGATCCGGCTCTTCTGAGTCCTAGGCATTTTCTTGGAGATTGGGTGCAAGGAAATAACCATGACGATTGTAGAGACAAATTAAACAATCCTTTTGATGCTGCGCATGGAGTCAATATATGGGACTATGGGAGGAAGAATCCCGAATATGGGAATACATTCAACAGAGCAATGGCCGGCGATTCTCAGTTGATGAATTTGATAATTAAGGATTATAAAGAGATCTTTGAAGGGATAAATTCTTTGGTGGATGTCGGAGGCAGCACAGGAACCATGGCAAGGATAATCTCTGAGGTGTGTCCTGGCTTGAAGTGTATGTTAGATGTATGCCCTAAAGCTGCTATGTAATAGTTACATTTTAGGGATTTCAATTGTACATATAAGGATTATGTTATTTTAATTTTAAAAGGAATTGATTTATTAATCATTTATTCGTTTAATTAATTAATGTACACATGGTTGCAACGCACATGATATGTGCGTTGCCTTTTATTAGTAATCTAATTTTAAAAAAATTAAAGTGTGCATGTGCACAAAATCGTGCACATGCACGATTTGCACAAAATCGTGCAAGATGGTCAGCGGTTGCTGACCATTATGCATGAAGCATGGATGGTCAGCAACTGCTGATCATCATGCACAGAGATCGTGCATGATCGTGATCAGCAATGGTTGCTTATCCCACAATCAGCAACCGTTGCTGATTCGTGAAGGCTTTAAAAACAAAATGCCGCAAAAAAGGTTGCGAGAAATGAGAACGACGCCTTAGGAGAATCATGTGTAAAAGATATCTTTGTTTCCGCTGCGTTCATTTCGTTAATTTTTCTTATACATGATTCATGAAACCCTAACAATGGTATCAGAGCCAACCTTAGACGTTTTTCGTGCGTTTAATTGATTTGTAGTTCAAATATATTTTTGCGTTCTAATGGCCAATTTATTTTTGTTAAGAGAATTGGTTCTCTTACTTTTATGTGGCCTATAGAAGTTGATTAATTTATGTGATAAATTTAATCAACTAAGCAAAAATTAGAACTAAATCAATTTTGAATAAAAAATCCATAACTTGTTATACTTTGTGTTTATATTCTACAAATGATATGCAGATTTTTATGCATGCCTTCCAGAGCTTTAAATTTTGAATTTATGGCTCACAAGGAAGGGTGGTGATCATGGAAAAATCCCTAAATGTTATGATTGTTGTATGGATGAATGTATGATGATTACATGTATTCTTTTTGGGGATGTAATTATTAAATGGAGGCTGCTTCCTTCCTTTTATATTTATTTTTATGAAATGTAATTTTAGTATAGTTTAGTATTTCAATTATTGATGTAAATACTACAAGAGAGGAGGAGCCATTGAACCGGTGAGCTCTTTGGGCCCGGTCTTTGAAGAGTTCAAAGATTGAAAAAAAAAGTGAAGAGCATGTCCATATTATTAAAACATTAAAATGGCTAAATGGGTTTTTTTGGCTTGAGACCCATTGAACCATAATTCCATGATCACCACATAGTATAGATATTATGTGATATCTATTATTTATTGTGTTTATGATATCGTGCATGTTAAACCGGTTAATGTGCAAAGTGATACCGTTAATAACGACCCAAATCTCCCTACAAAGAATATTAAGTCGAAACAGGTTTCGGACTCATGGCCTTCCATCGTCGTGGTTTGATCCACTATTATAGTGGTTAACTAACCGGTTATGGATACATAGGGGTTAATTACCATTTATAATATTGGACCACTCCATTATGCATATGATGCTGTGGGGTTGGAGCCAAATGATTTCTAATAACTGTCAAGTGAGGGAATCATTTGTGTTTTTTCAATACTTGCATGAGACGATGGGCTAGACTTAACTATGATCATGATGCCAATAATTGTTAGGTGATGTTTTCATGATCTAGAGGCCGAAGTTATGATTGGGACTTGCATATGATGCGTTGAACAAGCTAGTTCACTCACTAAGTTCATAGGACACCAATAACTGTTAGGTGAGGTGAACTTTGGGCTAGTGGGACTCCAATCCCCACTAGTAATCTTTACCCAACAAAGATTACCGCTTCCCATCTTAAGGAGTATGGGATTCGAATATAAATTTAGTGGGAGGATCTATTTCATTTAAAGGCCAAAATGAAATAGTTACTTTGAAAGATACAACGGCTAACAATTTATTTTCTGCAACAGATATATTATTACTCTGAAAATGGTGACCACAAACCCACTCGCTTGTATACTTGACAAGAATTGTTTGATCGGACCCAATTTCACCGACTGGTGAGGAATTTGAGAATTGTTCTCAATTCAGAAAAAAATTGGGTATGTGCTTGATGAAAAGATGCCAACCTCCTTTCCTGAGGGTGGGACCCAAGAGAAGCGTCACTTATGATAAGTGGCATGATGATGACTTAAAAGTTAGGTCATATATGCTTGCTTCTATGAATAATGAATTACAGAAGAAGTATGAATCTATAGAAGATGCTGGGTTGATCATTTTGCACTTAAAGGAATACTTTGATGAGAATGGTCGAACCTCTAGATATGATATATCTAAGGCATTGTACTGTATGAGGATGGCTGAAGGATTATCTGTTAATGATCATGCTTTGAAAATGATCTGGCACATTGAAGAATTGGCTAGGCTGAATCTCGTTATGGACAATGAGTTAGCTGTGGATTTGATTCTCCAATCTTTACCCGATTCCTTCTCTGGTTTTGTCCAAAACTTCCACATGTATAAGATGGAGAAAACTCTTGCTGAGTTACATAGCATGCTGGTAGTTTATGAGAAGAAAATGCATAACACGAGGCCAAATGTAGTGGCTATGGCTAAGGCTTCTTCTTCAAAGGGTAAGACTGTTTTAAAGAAGAATAAATGGAAAAGGCCTGCCAAACCTGTTGTGCAACCAAAACCCATGATTGATAAAGGGAAATGTCATTATTGTGGTGTCAAAGGGCATCGGAGGAGGAACCGTAGGAGGTACCTCGTGATCATGAAGGTCAAGCCCAAGAACCGACCTTATGAAGGTATGGTGTCTATGCTTATTGAAACTAATCTTATGGTTAGTGCTGAATCCAACTCATGGGTTCTAGATTCTGCTACAACTTCATATATTTGTATGTCTTTGCAGAATCTGGAAACAAGCGTGATGCTAAGGCGAAATGAAATTGTCCTGACATTTGCCAATGGAGCAAGAGTTGTTGCATTAGCTATAGGGACTTTTCGTTTATGTTTGCCTTCTGGACATGTAATGGTTTTAAAGAACTGTTTGCATTATAAGAATGCTGTTAGGAACATCATCTCTGTACCTCGTTTGGGTAAAGAGAATTATGAATTTTCTTTTGCTGATGATGTATGTTCTATTTATCATAATAGAATATGTGTTGGTTCTAGCTTATTAACCAACAATCTTTATACCATTACAATGTTCAGTAATGCGATTACCAATGTCAATAAGCAAAAATAGAATTGATATAAATGCCATAACTAATAAACGCCCTAGAGACGGTCCAAATAAAAAGTATGTTTGGCATCTCCGATTAGGTCATATTGGAGAAGACAGAATTAACAAGTTGAGTAATGATGGATACATTGATCCTTCAAATTTTGAGTCATACTCAACTTGCGAGGCATGTCTTCTAGAAAAATGACCAAAGCGCCTTTCGTGGACAAAGTGCGCGAGCTCGACATATTAGGATTAATACATACAGATGTATGTGGACCAATTAATGAAGCTGCTAGAGGTGGTTATAATTACTTCATTACCTTCACCGATGATCAATCACGGTATGGTTATTTATACCTCATGAAGTATAAATCTGAATGCTTTGAAAAGTTCAAGGAATTCAAAGCTGAAGTTGAGAAACAAACGGGAAAATGTATTAAGGCTCTTCGATCGGATCGAGGAGGTGAATACCTTAGTATTGAATTCCTAGACTATCTTAAAGAGAATGTCATTTTATCACAATGGACACCTCTTGGAACTCCAGAACATAATGGTGTATCTGAACGAAGAAATCGTACTTTATTAGATATGGTACGATCCATGATGAGTTACACCGATTTGCCAATATCCCTTTGGGGATATGCCCTTGAGACAGCTGTATATATACTGAATAGGGTGCCATCCAAATCTGTTCCAACTACGCTCTATGAGATATGGCATAGTAGGAAACCTAGTCTTAATCATATTAAGATTTGGGGTTGTCCAGCTTTTGTGAAAAAGCTAAAAATGGAAAAATTGGAGGCAAGATCTGAACAAGGTCGCTTCATTGGATATCCAAAGGAAACTCTTGGATATTATTTCTATTTTCATTCAGACCAAAGAATTTTGGTATGCAAGCACGCTTCTTTTTTGGAGAATCAGTTCATCCAAGAAAGTGGTGCTGGGCGGAAAATAGTCTTACAAAAAGAAAATAATGAAGTATCAAACAACCAAGTTCAGATACCAATCTCTGATTCAGTGGGAGCTTCTGATACACAACCTCTTAGGAGAAGTGCGAGAACGTCTCGCCCACCTGCTCGTTATAGACACTCAGTTGATTATATCGAACCATTATTCATTGTGAATGATAGTGATCAACCCAGTGATCATAAAACCTATGAGGAGGCTATGTTGGACATCGATTCTAGTAAATGGCTAGAGGCCATGAAATCCGAAATGGATTCAATGTATTCCAATGAGGTTTGGACCTTGATTGACCCTTCGATGGTATTGTACCAATTGGCTGTAAATGGATCTTCAAGAGGAAGATGAATGTTGAAGGTCAAATTGGAATTTACAAAGCACAGCTGGTGGCGAAAGGATATCGTCAAAAAGAAGGAATTGATTATGACGAAACTTTCTCACCTATGGCCATGCTAAAATCCATTCGGATTATGTTGGCTATAGCTGCACACCTTGATTATGAGATATTCCAGATGGATGTCAAAACAGCTTTTCTAAATGGTTTTCTCGATGATGACATCTATATAGAACAGCCACAGGGTTTTGAATCCAATAGTGAAAAACAGAAGGTGTGTAAGCTTAAGAGATCCATTTATGGACTCAAACAAGCCTCTAGAAGTTGGAACATCCGTTTTGATGAGGTAGTCAAATCGTTTGGCTTCATCAAAAATCCGGATGAACCTTGTGTATATAAGAAGATCGTGGGAGTGCAATTGCATTTCTGGTTTTGTATGTCGATGATATACTTTTGATTGGAAATGATGTACCAATGATATCATTGATAAAACTATTCTTGTCACAGAAATTCTCCATGAAAGATTTAGGAGAGGCAACCTACATTTTAGGTATCAAGATCTATAGAGATAGATTAAGACGATTGATTGGCCTCTCACAATCTACGTACATAGACAAAGTGTTAACACGGTTTAACATGCAATGTTCCAGGAGAGGATTATTGCCTTTTAGGCAAGGGATCCGTCTTTCTAAGGAGATGTGTCCCAACACTCCCGAAGAAAGAGAGCGGATGGCAAAGATACCATATGCATCCGCTATTGGAAGCATAATGTATGCTATGCTATGTACTAGACCCGATATTGCGCATGTTGTAAGTATTACTAGCAAATATCGACCGATCCAAGAGAAGAGCACTGGATATCAGTCAAGAATATTATTAAGTACTTGCGAAGGACTAAAGATTTATTCTTGATATATGGAGAAGGGGAATTTAAAGTTGTAGCTTATACTGATTCCGATTTTCAATCGGATCCTAATGATTATAAGTCTACGTCTGGGTTTGTCTTTACATTCAATGGTGGTGCAGTTAGTTGGAAAAGTTCCAAACAAAGCATAACTGCCGATTCCACCACTGAGGCAGAGTATGTAGCTACTTCTGAAGCAGCAAAGGAAGCCGCTTGGATGAAGAAGTTTATTTCTGAACTTGGAGTCGTTCCTTCAATTGAGCAACCGATCACATTGTTTTGTGACAACAATGGGGCGATAGCTCAAGCTAAGGAACCAAGGTCTCATCGAAGTCCAAGCATATTGAGAGACGCTTCCATCTCATCGAGAAATTGTTGGGAGAGGTGATATCGCCTTGCAGAAAATTGCCTCAAAGCAGAAAATGTGGCTGATCCCTTCACTAAGGCCTTACCTCGTCTTCTTTTGAAAGACATATTGACAAAATGGGTTTGAGGTACCAGACAAGTTGGCTTTAGTGCAAGTGAGAAATTGTTAGATGTATGCCATAAAGTTGCTATGTAATAGTTACATATTAGGGATTTCAGTTGTACTTTCATTATTATTATTTAATTAATGGCAATGACGTATTCATTCATTTGTCCAATTATTTTATATTAATGAATGATTCCATAAGATCGTTGTAACTAGACCTATTCTTGAGACGTCAAGAATATATGTGACTCGGTTCATAGTTAGACTGAATCTTTAAATCGTTCCCGGCCGATGGATTATTGAGTGGATATTAATAATCCTGTTGAGGCCGGTGTGTTCTTAACTTCGCCATTAAGTATTGGATACTTAAGGGAATGATGAGTCACATATCATTGGGTATTATGATGCCCGAGTTAGAACATAGGTGTTTGTATTAGACAAATTCACCGAACGTGACGCATATGGAACGATTAGCGACATGGAAGCTTTTAGCGTGGTCAATGTCTAATTGTTCATGCTTTGGTCTTGTGTAAATAATCCTTAGACCTGAGGCACAACGTTAACTTGTGTATTGAACAACTATGGTTCACAGGTGCACATAATGCCGGGTCATTGATCCGTCTTTATACCTGATGGTCATAGTTTGTTCATATATGAAGTTACACATGTGCGCAATATGGAATCTGTCTCCTTGTTATATGCAAGGTATGATAATGATGTCCTATGCAATCTAATTGTGACAATGCATTGAAATCCTTGGCCGGGGTTGTAATCGAGAATAAATTGTTTATGTCTTGAATAAAATGCATGTCAATTAGAATTGTGCATATGATCGAATTAATGACTTGACAAATATTCCATGGTCTTTGTTTGATCGGGACATAGTAAGATAGAGGGATTGAATTACACTGTAGCCAAAGCTGACATGTTCATTATGTTCTTAAAGTATTCACACTATCCGGGTAGCCATGACATATTGCTAAATGTTAATCGTGGCTTGTAGGACCTAAAAGATTAATCGGGACAATTAATTCTTTTGGAAGTACTAATGTGTTAGTACAAGTCTTACTACCAACTTAGTGATGAACCTAGGAATGTCACATACCATAAACAATTAGGATGACGTGGAACAAGAGAGAAATATTATTGCAAATGTGTTTGCAATTACTGCAATCGAATTGAGTCGATTTGAAATTAAATTAAATGAGATTTAATTTAATTTGTATTATAATCACGAGTCTACTTGCATATGATGCACACGCATGCCCAAAGTGGATATATGTTAACATACCAAACAAGTTGGCTTTAGCGCAAGTGGGAGATTGTTAGATGTATGCCCTAAAGCTGCTATGTAATAGTTACATCTTAGGGATTTCAATTGTACATATAAGGATTATGTTATTTTAATTTTAAAAGGAATTGATTTATTAATCCTTTATTCGTTTAATTAATTAATGTACACATGGTTGCAACGCACATGATATGTGCGTTGCCTTTTATTAGTAATCTAATTTAAAAAAAAAAATTAAAGTGTGCATGTGCACGAAATCGTGCACATGCACGATTTGCACAAAATCGTGCAAGATGGTCAGCGGTTGCTGACCATTATGCACGAAGCATGGATGGTCAGCAACTGCTGACCATCATGCACAGAGATCGTGCATGATCGTGATCAGCAACGTTGCTGATCCCACAATCAGCAACCGTTGCTGATTTGTGAAGGCTTTAAAAACAAAATGCCGCAAAAAGGTTAGAAATGAGAACGACGCCTTAGGAGAATCATGTGTAAAAGATATTTTTGTTTCCGCTGTGTTCATTTCGTTAATTTTTCTTATACATGATTCATGAAACCCCAACAGTGTACGGTGCTTGATCTCCCGCATGTGGTTGCCGGCTTGCCAGAGAGTGAGAATGTGAAGTTCGTTGGTGGTTATATGTTTGAGTCCATCCCTTCTGCAGATGCTGTTCTACTCAAGGTATGCACTATAGCATTTTACTGTCATAAATTAGATGTGGATATTAATTTGCACAATAGGTTGATTGCTTCTGATTATTTGGAAAGAAACTAATTTGGCACCTCCGATACGTAATTTTCATTTTCATAAAGATTACCCAATATGGGACATTGATTTATTATAAAAAAAAAAACTGTATGCTAGATTCAATTCACCGTGAAACTCTAGCATAAATGTGTTCCCAAGAAGTTAAAAAAAAAATGATTATAATGAAACTTATGATCCTGTTGCTAGATTAGAAGCAGTACGTTTATTACATGATGCATGTTTCCACAATTTCAAGCTTTATCAAATGAATGTGAAAAGTGCATTCTGTAACACTTATAACAAAGAAGTGAATATAAAACAGTCACCAGGTTTTGAAGAACCGAGAAAGCACATTATGTCTACAAACCCTCAAAGGCTCACTATGGAATGAAGCAAGCGTTAGAAGTTTGGTTGAGAAAGGATTTGATACAAGTAAGGTGGACACAAAACTAATTACAAAGAAGGAAGATAAAGATATCTTACTTGTTTAAATCTGTGTCGATTAACAAGTAAATATATTTAGTTCAATTGATGACATTTTGTGAAGAGTTTTGCCAATGTTATGCAGAATGAGTTTGAAATGAAAATGTGGGGAAACTAAACTTCTTCCTTGGACTCCAAGTGAAGTAAACAAAAGGTTGCACACTCATATATCATAGAAATCTGCAAGGAAATGATGTATAAACTTCCACGATTTATTTTACAAAAACTTGACAATGATGAAAAAGGAAATGAGGTAGATTCTAAATTTTGTAGAAGCATGATATGATCTCTTCTACATCTCACTGCGTCTAGACCAGATATTTGGTTTGGTGTTTGCATACGTTTAAGAATTCAATCAAATCCTAAAGAATCTCCCAAGTGCATCATCAAATGTATTTCAACTTTTCTAGAACTTGGCTTGTGGCACCCCAAGCGCTCAGATTTTCTCTATTGAGGTACTTTGATGCTGACTTAACCACTTGTAAGATTGATAGGAAAAACACATGCGGTACTTGTCAAATGAATGGGTGTATGCTTGTATATTGGTTTTCGAAAAAAGCAAAAATCCATTGCTTTTGTTTAAGTTAAAAGCTGAGTATGTAGCACCATGGAGTTGTTGTATAAAACTGATGTGGATGAGACAATAATTGAATGGTTTTGGAGTAAAAAATACAAATATTCCCGTCATGTGGGACAAATACCTGTGCGATTTATCTAACAAAAAATCTCATACTTTGCTTAGAGCCAAGGGTACCTACATCATCATTAAATTTGTAGTCATGTCTACAAAGGAAGTATATGTTGACTGAATGCATCAATTAGTTGATATTCACTAAACCTCTTGACAAAGCATGCTTTGAGCTTATTTAAAATAAGTTAAGAATTAGTGATCCATTCGATTAAGGGACTGTGCTGTATAAAGCACGTGAATCTTTTTGCAGAAATTTTCTCTCTTCTCTATCATATCTCATCTAATCAAGATTTGCCGACTCATAAATCTGAAGAACCCAACGGAAGGGACCTCACTTCTACGTATGGCAATTTCGGAGACCATAAGTCTTCTTCTGTTGCATAGTTTCTCTTAAGTAATTGGATGTATCTGCTGATGATATAGTTGCTGTTTCACGGTTGGAGCGGTGAGGACTGTGTCAAGGTGCTGAGAAAATGCAAAGAAGCGATCGCTGGCAAGAACAAGGAGCGAGGGAAGGTGATGATCATGGACATTGTGCAAGACCGAGGATGATGATGCCCAAACAACTGCGACAAAGCTTTTCTGTGATATGCTGATGATGACGGTAGGCCCTGGAAGAGAGAGGAATGAGAAAGAGTGTGAAAAATTTTTCTTGGAGGCTGGTTTCAGACGGTACAAGATAACTCCTATGTTTGAATTAAGGTCTCTCATTGAAGTCTTTCCTTAGGGTTTGAAATTGTGCCTATTTGCAAGCGTTGCTTGTGATTTCGTTAAGTCCTACTATGTACGTGCTAAGAACTTGTACTAAATCTTGCTTGATATTTTATATGGTATATGCTTACAGATTATTAATGTTTGTAGATTTATATGACTGTATAAAGATTAATGTGTAAAAAGAATTTTACATTCAACGCGGCCTAATAATGAAATTACATTTTTCGGTGAATTAAATTAACCTGACCCCTTATTTTGAGCCCCATATCTTTAGGTAATAATTGGTCAAAGGATACCTATGCGTGAAGCCTTCATTTTACACACCTACATGGCTTGCTCTAGACCCTAACTTTTTATCCCATTTTAGTAAACTTAGGTTCTTGCATGACTGAAAAGCAGCATTGTGTGGAATTTTGATATATTAGTTGGTTAAATGATGTGAGAAATTAAAGTAGCCCATTAATAAGTGAGTCATATTCAATATTAAAAAAGTTATATGATATTGTCTAATAAACCAATGGTAGGGATACTTTGACTCGTCAACTAAGTGATGCGGTACTTTTCTAATGGTAACTTATATAAATGTGCCCATTTAAGCACCAAAATGACTGTCACATCACTCAATAAATGAATTTAGTAGAAATGTCTTTGTATGTCTAACATTATTTTACTTAGAAAGAATGACACAAATGATTTATGAATTTTTCCTTAATGTGCAATATAATTCAAAAACTTTAAATTTATTCAATGTGGTTATTGGACTTTTGATACATAAATATTTAACATTGTTTTTCTAGATATTACACTAAATAAATTAAAAGTTTAGAGATGATATTATATATTATGTCGAAGTTTATGAATTATTTATATCATTTAACTTTTTACTTATTATTTACTTGTATTGTAAACTTAAATTAGGATGTCGTTCATTATTCAATTTGAAAAGTAGGTGTATCCGGGTAAATTTGTCAAAGTAACGTTAGGAAAATGTGATTGGGCAAACGAAAGAAAAAAGGACATGAACTTTGAAAGGACGTATAACGAAAAGTCACAAGATCACGTGGTCCTTCGATGTTGTCTGATCTTGAAAACTTTCAAAAACCGGTGAGCTTTCACCTTCCCACTCTACCTCAAGACTGTCTGGTAGAATCTGTCTCATCGTGCATCTCTTTGATCTCTATCTCTTAGCTACTCTTCCTGTTTGTTTACTAGAAACTCCTCCTATCATATCACTTCTAGTCGAATGATAAGGTCCATTTTTAATTGGTTTTTTTTATGGCATGTACTTGGAATTGGTCATACCAATGTCCAAATAGCTTTTATATACACGCTTCACTCAAGAGAATATATAGTCTCTTGCATAAAGCTATATTCAATCGTCAACCCGCCTCTCAAGCAAGCAAAAAGCCATGTCTATCAAGTTATACCAGCGACTTCTTTACAGAACCAGGAATTTCTCCTCTACCATCACAACCGAGTCACCCCCGATTCATCCAGACTTGTTCACAACAAAACCGTGCATCATCTCAGCCACTCTCATGAAGCCAAAGAGATGTTCCAAGCTCAATCCCACCTCTATAATCACACCTTCAACTTCATCTCTTCCATGTCGCTCAAATGCGCGCTCCAACTCCGCATCCCTGACGTCATTCACGACCACAAGCAACCCATGACGCTCCTCAAGCTAGCATCAGCACTCCGAATCCACCCATCCAAATCAACATGTCTTTACCGCCTCATGCGTGTTTTGGTTCACTCGGGCATTTTTGCAGAGACCCTCATTCTGAAGAATGGTGAAGAAGAAGAAGAAGAAGAAACAAAGGCTTATGTCATTACGCCTTCTTCGCGTTTGCTTCTGAGTGATAAGGTTGTGGGGGTCTCACCATTTGTCGCAGCCATGCTCAATCCGGCTCTTGTGACTCCTTGGCATTTTCTTGGAGATTGGCTCCAAGGAAATAACGATAACGATTGTAGAGACAAATTAATTAATCCTTTTATGGCTGCACATGGAGTCGATCTATGGGAATATGGGAGGAAGAATCCTGAATTTAGGAATACATTCAACAGAGCTATGGCCAGTGATTCTCAGATGATGAATCTGGTTACTCAGGATTGTAAAGAGATCTTTGAAGGGTTGAATTCTTTGGTGGACGTCGGAGGAGGCACGGGAATCGTGGCGAGGATAATCTCCGAGGCGTGTCCAGGTTTGAAGTGCACGGTGCTCGATCTCCCGCAGGTGGTTTCAGGCTTGACGGATAGTGAGAATGTAAAGTTCGTTGGGGGTGACATGTTTGAGTCCATTCCTTCCACAGATGCGATTTTACTCAAGGTATGCATAACAGCATTTCATTGATGGCTATTGGCTGGTGGATCTTACTTTGCATATCAAGTCAATCGCTTCTAATTTGCTAATATGAGACGGTGGATTTTAAAAAATTTTGCCTGCGGTAATTCATTGTCGGCGGAGTCAATCTCGATCACTGACTATGACTATGTAATACGTCTCACATGGGTTCATATTATTCAAAGACTTGGACATTAGTGAGTGGAACTTTCTAATGTTAGTCAACAAATTTAATGTCGCATTTATGAACGTTTGACTGTGACTTTTTTTTTTTTTTTTTTTTATCACCCTACTCTATTCCTACTCTACACTCACTCGCGGACTCTGTGCCATGCCTCTTGTAGGCGTGGGGAGTCGCAACTCACTCGAAAATTATGCCTCCCTACCCCCATCCCCCCCTGAGAAGGTAGGGATTTAAACCCCTCACTTCCCTCTTCCATGTTGGAAGGGTGGCCACTGGGGCGAACTCCCAGTGGTTCTGTGGACTTATCATTTTTATAGTCTTTTGCATATTTCTATTAATTGTTGGATGCATCAATTATTGATCATAGATGATGTCATGAACACGCTTGTAGCGAAAAAGGATTTTGCGAACGGATAGATAATTATAAAAAAAAAAAGTCTTAAATATATTGTACGGATGTCAGCCTTAAATTTTTTGATTTGATCAATTTTGTCCTAGACTTTTTGATGATTCCAACCAATTATGGCCTAAAATCTCTGAGAAGGATGCCAGCCATTCTACATATCATGGCCGATGCTAATATCGATAGTTTTATAATTTTATTAAATATTTTTGATTTTTCTTCTTCTATTTTGTTTTTAAATATAATTTAAAATAATAAAAAAATAATTCACATTAGCACCGACCATACTACATAAGAGGGCCAGTGCTCACGTTAGTAATTTTAGGCCAAATTAGCCGGAATGACTACATTAGCAAATCATCAAAATGTTTTTAGCTAAATTGGCCATATTGAAAAATTTTGAATTAAAAGGGCATATGTACCATAAGTTTAAGACCTTTTTTTCTTTTTCTTTTGTTGATAATTTTCCCACCAAACGTGTGAGTTTTAAAGACTTAAACTATTAGATTAAAGTGTATATATCATGTGAGATTTTGTAGAATTAATATCAATTGTTCTAAAAATTTAAGTTGTTTGATAAAACGTTATTAATATCTAAATATTTTAGCAAAACGGAGTGTTGAGGTTCGAGTTTGTGACTTGCACTCTAATTAAATGTCAAATAAATTATTTTTCTCAAAAGTAAGTCCAATAGATATATTTGTTGCATATGTTAAATAGAGAAATTTATATTGGATATCTTCATTCTCCGTTGGCAAATTAATGTACTTTTCACATTCCACAGTGAAATTTTTCTATTGTCTAGTCTTCAGATTTGGTGTCTTATTGACGAACTTCCCACGTCATATGCATTAGCTGGATTCCATAATGTAAAACACAAGTGGGTCTACCTTTGAAAAGTCTTATACTTTTGCATATGAAGTCCTTATTGAATGCATTATTTGTTGGTCATAGTGGATGTTACACGCTTGGAGCGACGAAGACTGTGTGAAGGTGCTGAGAAAATGCAAAGAAGCAATTGGTGACAAAAACAACGACCGGGGGAAGGTAATGATCATAGATATTGTGATAGATGAGACTGAGGAGGATGCTCAAGAAAATGCAACAAAGCTCTTCTTTGATATGTTGATGATGACAGTGGCAACAGGAAGAGAGAGGACCGAGAAAGAGTGGGAAAAACTTTTCTTGGAGGCCGGTTTTAGACAACACAAGATAACTCCTATGTTTGGTTTGAGGTCCCTCATAGAAGTTTTTCCTAGACAGTGCGTGTTTGTTTAATACGAGGACGCCGTTATCACTTGTCTTTTATCGCTAATCCACAAACTGTCTACAACCTGAGATCGCATCAACTGGCCATTTCAATTTATACTTATTATCACAACTGATTCAAATGCCACTAATAGTATCATGCATCGATCATAATTCAATTACAAAGAATACATATGTACAAATTAGTTTTTTTGAGACCTTATTTAACATATAATGTGGCATATGATTATTGGATAATTAAATGAATTCATCCGCTTTACCTTGGGTATTACCTTTTAAATAATTGACCAACAAAACACCATATGCATGAAGATATTCATCTTTCCGTATCTACATGACTAGGTGGACACTCTACTTTTAAACTCTATTTTAGTATAATTGGATTCTTGCATGACTAAAAAAGGGAATATGGCGAAGAATATGAAGTATGAGAAAATTAGTTTATTAAACAATGTCAAAAAGCCTAAGCAGGCTTTTTAAATAAGTAGATTATATTCAGAATCAATAAAAGATCCATCACGTCATTTAACAATACATTGATCAAATGATAGTCGTAGAATAACATGCATTAAATTGAATACAAAAAGAGTTCAACGTATGTGCATCTTTATACCTTGAGATTTTACCCTAAGCACCACTTCGCACCCTGCCATCAGTTACTATTATGTCTTTATTTACAAAAGTGTCATTTTCCTTCCAAAGATGCCCCTACCGACATTCTAAGTTCACCACACGATAGCCCCAACCAAACTCAACATCAGCCATACTTATTTGTCACCATCACTAATCATCGCGGCCCAGTGCCGTGCCGATCTCCACTCCCGTCCCTATCCCTTCCCTCGTCATGCTTTGCCATCATCACATTTTTTTGTGTCCATTTCCTCCCTCGTCCTGTAGTGATTCGTCTTTGTGCCCATCTCTCTCTCTGTCTCTCTCCTCCCTCCTCCCTCCCTCCCCCTTGGCCAACCATCACCGGCCATATCTCTCTCTCTCCCCCTTGGCCAACCATCACTGGCCACAGGCTATTCAGGTTGAGGGCCGCCGCTCCCTCGCCAATCACTAGCGAGGGCCAGATCCAGGGTAGGGCCGAAACCCTCGCCCATTGGCCGGCGAGGACCTTTGTGCCTCTGAATTTTCACCCCAAAGCTAATATGTTTTTCATCATAGACATTACTTTAAATTTGGTAATAACTTTTGATCTTCTTAAGAAATATACTCATGTTTTTCTTGTAAAATCATCTAAAAAATTAATGTGTACCTTTTTTTAATGATTGATTACACCTCAATAAGATCATAGATGTTGTATTAACCAACAAGCACTGCCCATTAATACCTGTCATGCTAAGACAAATATCAACAACGAACAATACGATAAACGCCAACATACAATGTCAAAAAGACACCATAAATATGGCAACAAAAGTCTTCAGCAACGCTTCTCAAGAAATTTGAGCACCCTTCATTCTAGAATTTGGTAGAGAACATAGAACCCATCATAATTCACGACTTTCTGATTTTTTATCCTTACCATAATGGTCATGAGAGTTTTCACTAAAAAACCAATTTTACTGTTATTTTAACAGCGACGAGGGCATAAGAAAGTGGGAAATTGAGCGTGAAAGAGATATTAATGGTGGGGCCCCCGGGGAGATTATCGTACTAGGCCATGGTGTGGGTCGGTCACACAGCTCGACGGGACAGTACGGATGATGTGTTGACGAACGGAGGAGCGACAAGGACAGTGGGCTGCCTCCGCTGTATGGTTGCTAGGGTGCGAACTTTTGTCTCGCGGCGCGACACAGAGAAGTACATCTGGGCTGCAATCTTACCGGGGTGAAGTATGAATTTTTAAGAAGTTTATACTCAAAATTAAAAATTTTAATTTTGTTCCTATCTGAATCGGTGTTTTTCTTTTTTTTTTTTTTTTTTTTTTAAGATCAAAAAAAGTTTTTGAGAATAAAAGAAAAGAGCAATGCTGCTCTAAGTTATTGCGATGTTAAGGGAATAAAGACTTCCAACATAAAAGAAAAGGACATAAAAGACAAGTTATTGATATGCT